>CAUYRT010017669.1:0-23112 GCA_963574885.1 Lepilemur ruficaudatus
AATTCATTTGCTTAATCTGTTTCTTCCCACGGCATGTGACCTGTGCACTGATCCTCCCCACTTAGCTCCCGTCTCTCTCTCTTGGTCTCTGTCTCTCTCTCTTGCTTTCGCTGTCTCTCTCTCTCTCTCTCTCTCTCTCTCACACACACACACACACACACACACACACACACACACAGCCGGGGGGTTCTGTTTCTCACGGCTGCTCCCTCTGCCAGTTTTAAGCTTGGCTTTTGGTTGTCGGGCTCTTCTCAGTGAGGTGTCCTTTGGTGACTCCTGTGACCGCTGCCTGTTCAGACCCGGCCCCAGGAGCCGCATCCCTGGCTAGGCCATTCCTCCGCCTCCCAGGAGGGGGCGGTGTCTTCATTTCCCACATGCACAGATAGTTTAGAGACTGAGTCACCTTCCCCAGGACTGCTTGGACACCAAGCAGATTCAGTAGCCCTGTAACCGAGACTGAGAAAGCCCGAGAGATAGAGGAGAACCCCCAACTCTATCATTTCTGGGAAACCTGAGAAACCAGCTGTACTTGCTGGTGGAACAGGGTGAGATCAAAAGCCTCTGCTTTTGGTCAGAGGCTGCGAGGGACCTATGCTCTGTGAGGACAAGCATGTTTGTCAATTCAAGCTGCTATAACAAAACACATAGATTGGGGGGCTTAAAGAACCTCCATTTATTTCTCAAGTTTTCAGGCTGGAAAGTCTAAGATCAAGGTGCCAGCCCATGCAGTTTCTAGGGAGGGCCTCTTCCTGGCTGGCAGACAGGTGCTGCCTTGCTGGGTCCTCACGTGGTGGAGAAAGAGAGAGTTCTGGTCTCTTCCTCTTCTTATAAGGTCATTAATCCTGTCATGGGGACTCAACCTCCATGACCCCATCTAACTCTGATTCCCTCCCAAAGGCCCCACCTCTTAATAGCATGACAGTGGGGTTAGAACATCAGCATATAAACTGGGGAGACATAAGCATTCAGTCTATAAAAATAAGATACATAGGCCTGTTCTTTTCATATCCCAACACAGAATCCCAGCTCCGCTTACCAGCAAGAAACACCAATCTCCCAAACCTCATTTTACCCCTCTATAAAATGGGGCTATGAGAATTTATGTTGGAGGTCTTTGTGATTTTTAAAGGCTCAGGGGATGTCACTTCCCATCTCTTTCCCTTGGAAGCTAGGTCACACTTCTCTTCAGCATTTGCCTTTGAGTACTAAGCTTTATTTTGCCAAGTTATGTTTATTAGTAAAGGTAGCATGAGACTGGAAGGGTTTTGAGGCCAAGTATGTAAATAATAATATAACAACATCTTCCAGCACAGCTAATTAGAGAGGAAGACAGAGGGCCTATACCTTGCATGGATGCATAGTCTTATCAGTATCCCTCTATTGTCCTCTTAATTCTTACCAGTTATTTTACAAATGCAAGAAAACAGTGATTAGAAACTTGAGCATAAATCCCTTCTCTCTCTCTGCTACTGAAAAGTTGGATATGAATCAAAACTGGGCTCTTTGATGAGCACAAGAGTTTTGACCTGCTCCGTTTGTGACCTGGGCCGGTTCACCCCTCCTTGGGTAGTCCCCTGCTCCTGGGAGGTCACCATATTGATGCCGAACCTAGTGTGGATGTCCCGTTGGCACAGTGCACTACAGCTCGGAACTCCTGGGCTCACACAGTCCTTCCACTCAGCCCCCTGTGTATCTGGAACTATAGGTGTACGTCACTGAGCCTGGCGAAACTGGGCTCTCCGAATGCCGAAAACAGTCCATGATGATCATGTGGTGTCCTTGATAAAGACTTGTTCATTTAGTACATATTTGCTTAGAATCTCATGTGTTGGATGTAACACTGGAGGCTGGAGAGTTGCAATTGGTGAATGACATAGGACACCATGGCTTTGCTCGTGCAGCTCTCTCTGCCTTGAATGTCCTCCCAGCCCCCTTGTCTGCCTGGCAAACTGCTTTTTCAAAACTGTTCACACATCATATTCTGTTTGCCGCCTTCCCCTGTCCTCCTGAGCATAATTACTCTCTCCCTGTGTTCACATGGTGTTTGCTCATAGTTTCATTTTAACATTTATCAGTTAGGTAGTAATGGTTTATTGCACAGGGCTGTGAGCTCCTGTACAGTAGGGACTGGACTTTAATATTTGCCTTTTTGAGACCTTGTGTGGGTCTCAATAAATGTAGGTGCTCAGTAAATAAATGAAAAAATTAAAAAAAAAATGGTCTTTGTCCTGAAGTGCTCAGGGTCTAATAGGGAAAGGGCATTTATCTCACCTAGATCCTACAGAAATAATGAATGGCAGGTTTCATTACACCCATTTTGCAGATGAGGAAGCTGAGTCTCACAGAGATTGAACAACATGCTCAACATGCTCAAAGTCACAGAGTCAGTAATTAGCAGCCTAGGGATTCAAACTGAAGCCATCGTTCTCCCACTGCTCCGCGTACACAATTAACTGTAATGAAGCGGTCTGAGGATTCTGGTAGCCGTATGAGCTAAGACGGAATCTGCATTCTGCAGAATTAAGAGTGTCATAAGAAGACTGTAGGTTCTTCCAGGTCTGGGAAAGATGGAGGAGACGCGGAATAGAAATTAAAGAGGTGATGGCCTTTTGCTGATCAGATATTAAAGTGAGACTCCGATGGGACTTGGGCTTACCTGAAGCGTGGCCATCAACCCCTGATGCCAACTCTGCCAAATTCATCTCCCCGTTCCCTGGGGGGACAGCAGGAGAGGCCTGGGAAGGAATGTGAGACCTTATTAAATCCAGAATATCCATTTGGTGGAGTGGAAATGCCCTGATGTTTGATCCCATTTACTTGAGTAAGACTTTATATCCAGGCATCTCAGGTTTTAAATTACATGTCAGAGGCAATTTTGCTCTCGGGACGTGACATGCGGGGTTGTCCTTTCAGGAAGTCAATATGAGCTTAGAGCTCAGCATCTCCCTGTCTCAACAAAAGGAAGTTTCCTGATTTTATTCATTCAGCAAACCTGCGCTAGCATCTTGGTAGTGCTGGGCCCCGTGGTAAGGGTTGGGGATACAGACAGGAATGGACGTGGTTTCTGGTCATGAGGGGCTCACAACGTGATAATGCCAACAGCGACTATTGTCCTTTCGTCCCCTGGGCATGTGCTTGTGGCCTGCCCACTGTGCAAGGCTCTGATCAGGCACAGACAAACCCCTGCCCGGTGGTAGCTTACATTCTAACGTGGGGGTGAGTAAATAATAAATCGCAAATAAGGCATGTAATATGTGTGAATGTGATAAATGCTAAAGAAAAGGGAAAAAAAAAAACAGGTTAGAGAGGTTGGGAGTGCGGCTGGGGAGAGGGAGGGTTGCAAGTGTGAGTAGGGTGGTGGGTGGACGTCTTTCAGCAGGTGACATAGGATGAAAAATCTGAACAGGAGAGAATGAACCACGTGATATCTGGGGGAGGTGTGTTTGCAGCCGAGGGAGTAGCTCGTGCAAAGGCCCTTTGGTGG
Organism: Lepilemur ruficaudatus; assembly: GCA_963574885.1. NCBI lineage: Eukaryota > Metazoa > Chordata > Mammalia > Primates > Lepilemuridae > Lepilemur > Lepilemur ruficaudatus. Next base: position 3,485 of record CAUYRT010017669.1, read on the forward strand.
CATGCGCCTGGTGTGTTTCGAGATGCAGTGAGGAGGCCCCGTGGCTGGAGAGGGGTGGGCGAAGTGGAGACGAGTAGAGAAGATCAGAGGAATCGGGTGTGGGTGCGGCAGGCAGGGCCTGTGGGGAATTGCCTGGCTGTGACTCTGATTCTGAGTGAAATGGGGAGCTGCATGGGGAGACGTGGGCATGATCTTCCTGACAGTCGGAGAGCATCCCTCTCCAATTCCACCGAGGGTGCAAGCAGGAAGACCAGGGAAGAGGCTGTTGTACAGTCCAGGTGACAGACAATGGTGACCAGGTCAGCTTGGGACCACGGAGGTGGTGAAATGTGGTCAGACTATGGGGACTATAGTCATCATGCTGTGCAAAAATGCATTCCCTCTGTCTAAGTGAAACTGTGTGCCCTTTGATGTTGGTCACTGCATTCTTAACATGATCCTGGGAGGTAATATTTTCCCATGCTACTGATGAGGAAACTGTGGCTTAGGTAATTTCAAACAACTTGTCCAAGAGCATGCTACTAATCAATTGGAGAGCCAGGTCTTGAACTCAATGTCCCTCTGGGATGAACAGTGGCCCTTGGTGCCCTTGGTTTTCCAGCTGAGCTGTGCTGCATCAACTGTTAAACTGAGTTGGGACAGAACTTGGGGGCAGAGGCAGGACTGCCGTGGGGCTGACGGTGCAGTTGAAATCTGGAGGGTTAAAGGTGCACGTGAAGTTAGCGTGGGTGGGATGAGTTAGGTCCCCAATTCCAAAGGGATGCCAGGCTACTACCAGAGTTGGAGAGGGTTGGAATTAGCACCAGAGAGTGATAGAGGCAGGAAAGAAACCAGGGGTGTGTAGGGCCTCCCCGATACCCTGGCCTCAGTGGTCCAGCCTCTGCTCCCTTCTGCTCCTCACAAGCCTTCCAGGGCTACACTGGTGAGTCTGACACACAAAGTTAGACGTTCTATTTACAGTTGTTTTCTATATAACCCCAGTGGGAGGTCAGAAGAATAGTTTTGTAGGCATGGGAAGATTTCCCAGGAAGAAGGGTGTTTGCTAGGACCCCTTGCATGTGACAGGCAGGACCTCAGTGAGCAACGGGGCTCACTGAGTCCCCCAGCCTAGACCAGGTAAGTGACAGGTAAAACAAATGTCCTGTCCAATCTCCACACCTTTCTCAACTTGGGACACTGTTGCCATCTGAGGATCTCCTTGTCTTGGTCTCTTACTTCTGAACACTAGGAATTAACCAGACGGAGAGTGGAACTGCCCAGAGAGTCTTCTCACCAGTCCTGTTTATAGAATTTGAAAGGTAAAAGGACACTAAATTATAGTTCTCTAGTGGATGCATTAATCTCTCCTTGCATCCCTGGCATGCAGTCTCTTCTTGGATGCTTTCAGTGACAGAAAACTTCCTAGACCACTGATGGAGAAGAGGCAGTTTACAGTTAAAAGCAAATAGGCTTTGCAATTACACAGACGTGAGAACAAATCCTTCTACTGCCATCTGTTACCTCAGTGCCTTAATTTTTAAGCAAGTTTCTTAATTTGGGGGGCTTCAGATCTTTCTTATCTGTGAAATAGAAATGCTGCTCTCTTTCTAATAGGTTGTTACAATGATTGAGTAAGGCAGGATCGTTTTATGGTCAGAAGCAGGGGTTGGAGGCAGACTGACTTCAGATCTCTGCTCTTCTACTTAACATCTGTATATTCCCGGGCGATTTACCCAAACTCCTTTTAGGCCTCACTTTGTTTAGCTCTACAATGAAAGCCAGAATATAGTACCACAGCCGCATAAGCAGGCAAGGCTACTGCCAGTTTATACATCACCTGGATGTGAATTAATAAACATTCTCTTTCCTCCAAGTGGGCACAGTTCCACCCCTGGGCTCACACTTTGGCAAGCAGCATGCCCCTCAGCCAGGCAGGGCCTTTCTGCAGAACACGCTTGCCTAGCAGTTCACAGAGGTCCTGCTCAGTGTTACTGGGATGCTTAATTCCTGTGAGCCATGCAGAGCATGGTCTGGTGCCTGTAATAGGCACTCAATTAACATTAATAATTACTATTATGTAAAAAATGTCAGCTCTTAAGGCAGTCCATTTTATTGTTGGACAGTTTGGGCTATTTTGCCCCATGGTGTGAGATGAAATCCACCTTGTAACCAACAGATCTTCACCCCATGCTCTGTGGCTTCATAAATGAAGTCTAGACTCTCTTCTGCAACGTCACCCGTTGGGCTGTTCTTGTGGAAGATTGGCTGCTAAAAGGTCCCCAATTCCTTTCCTCTCTCTGCTTCTGTGCCCATTGCCATTGGACTCTGCATCTCCTTCTGTCAAGAGTTAGAAGGATTTTCCCATCCTTTGAATCTGGGCTGGCTTTGTGACTGGGCCTTTTGTGCTTACATTCTGTCCTGGAACATTGTTAGCACCCTGTGAATAAGCCCGGGCTAGCCTCCTGGATGACAGTGGGCACACGGGCCACTTACTGCCACTGTTGCATTAATAGCCAGCCAACTGCCAGTCATGTGACTGAAACCATTCCAGACCAGATGTCCCCCAGCTGACCCACCACCAAGGCCAGCTGAGATTAGCCAAATCTGGCTCTCAGACCTGTGAGTGAAAAGCAATGCTTCTTCCTTATTGCGTGCCTCTGAGGTTTGGGGGCTGTTTGTTATGCTGCATTACTGGGGCAGTAGATAACTGATACAGACCCAGATTTATTGGTGGCTGTGTCCTCATTCCTCATTTCTTCCTGCAGACAGAATTCAATCTAGTCTGTGTCATTAATATCCTCTTTCCCCCCTGCCCTGCTGCCCACCCAGATCTGAATTTATAAAACCACTTCTCCTCTCTCCTGCCCCTAAGGGTAGTGTGATTTCCTGCTCCCCACAATTCTTTCCCCGCCACCTCCTGGCTGGGGCCGTGTGGACCAGACATGGTCTGGAGGAACAGAGCTGTGGCCCTGGGGCTTTCTCTCTGCTGGTCTCAATTGTAAAGGACATTTGATTTTGGTACTGGCGTACACGGTGCTGGGCTTAATGACATCTCAGTGCTCCCAGTGGAAAAGCCCTGGTTTTTCCAAGGGTATATAACTTAGCTATTATGACTCATTCTAGGGTAAAACTGGGCAAACAAGTCCTACCGCCCAAAGGCGATTTTGAGTTTTAAATTATGAAATAAATCATCCTGAGCTTTTATGTTTTCTTGGGGCTTGTTTTTGTTTTTCTCTTTTGTGCCAAACTTCCACAGTAGCTTTCTGGTTTGGGATTATTTATCACTTGGCTCTCTTCTCACCCGAATTGTATTTGTTTTGTAAAATGACAAATCACCTCTGTATACTCCAGGCCAGAGCCTGTGACAGGCGGAGCATATGGGCACACGAGGGGTCGAAGTAAAGCAACAGAGGTTAGCTTTGCTTCATCAGTGGGGCTCGGGGTTCCAGGGGTAGAGGGAAAGGAAGAATTCTCCAGCCATGCAGGTACGAGGACAGCGTTTGCTTGATGCTCCAGTCCCTGCTTTGGCTGATCTGCTTTCCTTATTGTGCTTGGGTCTCGGTTTCCTCATTAAAAAAAAAAATCTCTCTAGAGTTGTTGGCTGAAGACCAAATGTTTTAAACCCGCGGTTCTCAACCTGTGGGTCAGACACTTCTCAGCAGCTATGGGATTGTTATTCAGGGCTCTCAAATCTATGAACGTTCCAGGGTTGTCTGGAGAATAGGTAGATCTGTTGTCTCGTAAATTCACATGTTCATCTTTTTGTTAACTGTATAGTCACCGATGCACATGTGAAATGCTAATTTGGTTGACAGGGAAAAATTCCTTTAAAAGCATCTCTAAATTCATTATGGATTTTAGCCATTAAATACCTTCTCAATGAGTGAATATTAAATATATAGCATCTCTTGTGGGGGAAAAATTGGCTACATTTTATTCTTTTAGATTATGAAGGTGTCTTTGTACGTGAAACCTTTAGGAAGCAACGATCAGGTCTGAAAGGAGTAAGGGTGCCCGAGAGTTTAGTCATGGGGAATGCAGGTGGGAGGCATTTTCCTCTTGGGATATTGGCCAGGTTTACAGACAGAAATTGGGGTGGCTGCCAAGGTCGCAAACCTGGGAAAACAACAGCAAAATAGTCAGTGGCAGGTTCCTGATTGGCCGGAAACCACAGCCTCCAACAATGTGATTACTGCGTTAAGGAAGACGACTAACGGCCCAAATCAGGACAGAGAACTGGGGGAAGGTGACAGTTTTGACTACTCATTGGAAATTGCCTGTACCGAGGGAGGGACACAGTTCCTGGAGGGCCATGGTTTAAGCAGACATCTCTGCAGTAGATGCGTCCTCAGCTGTCTTTCCACCCTCTCCAATTCTGGGCTGACATCACTCCAGGTATATTAACGAATGACACAGACTCAGGCAACACAAGACCTTACTACTATTATTGAAATTTTGTTTTAAGTGGAAATTTGATTTTCAGCCAAGAAAAAGTTGGTAAGAGGGAAGCAAATGACCTCAATATTTGTTGACTTCCCATTACAAGGCAGGTTAAATGATTTTATGCATTATTAATTAGTCTATTTAATAGCCTTGTGAAGTAGGTGTATTAATGTCATCATGTTCACGTTAATCAGAGTAATACTAGTAATAATAGTAACTTGCATATCTTGGACACTTACCAGGTGTGAGGCTTTGTGGCCACCAAATATAAATTGCACTCAGGTTTGATTTCTGCATTTACAGATGAGGAAATTCGTGCCCAGAAAGTCCACGTGACTTGCTGTCTGACAGCCTGGGCTTGGCCATCTGATTGGAAAGCTGGTGGACTCTGTCATGACGCTAAGCTGCTTTAGGACATGGGGCTCAGTTGGGAGGAGAAACGTGCCCAAGGTGGTAGCACAGGAAGTGGTAAGCTTGGGAGTGAACCTGGGTTGGTTTTCTGCCATGTTGCTCATGTGGCGAGATTCAGCAAATTGGGTTTTGTATCTTCACATTTTTGTTTTGCATTCACCAAAATTATATCAAAGTAAAGAACTGCTTCCCTTTCTCTCAGATTAGACCTTGTAACACCCTAGTAGTTATTTCTCAGTGCTTCCAACACACCCTATCGTATTCTACGAACCATCACTTTGGGGGTACTTACAAGTTTTGAGTCAATGGCTTGTATGTGAAGATGCTGCTCGTGGCCTCAGCCCTGTGGGCACCAGCCCCACCTCCTCAGAGCTGTGGGTATCGGGGCCAGCCTGGCCTCCATTGGCATCTGAGGGCGGATACCTGGGGTGAGAGTAACGGTTGTGATCTTGGTCCATTTCTTGGAAGATGTCCTGCCTCCTCCAACTGGCGTACTTCTTGTCCTTCCTCACAATCCTACCTCTAATCTTTTCATGGCTCTGACATAGTTCCCCCTGTCCTCTGTATGCACTTTCTCCACCCTGTGGGTATAAAAGCTCCCTCAAAGCCCAGCCCAGATGTTCCTTCCCCCCTCTGGGTCTCCATAGGTCTTTGCTTACCTCTTGGCCTTTGTTCAGGCAAACACAGTCTTTCCTGAAGCACAGGTAATTGGGGTATGTTTGTGTTGGCCTCTTGAATTTGATCTCTCTGCCCAGCTCTGCAGTCATGAGAAGATCACTTAGTCCTGCCATGCCTCAGTTTCTTTGCCCATAATTTTGGAGAAGATACCTGTCTACTTCATGGCCGAAGATTTCATGAGATCATATTGGTTGTTGGAGCGCTTGGCAGATAAGAAGGTGTGGTAGTCAGTGTTGTGTGGCTGATCCAACCTTATTCCCAATGCCCTTCTCCATGGCTTCCTTCTACTCTGTGGGCGAGAAAAGCTAAATGCTCACTCTCCAGCCTCTCTTGCGTAGGGAGAACCAATGGAACGCACATGGAAGTCTTCTGAACAGTGCTTGGAGTTGGAGCAGCTATACTGCAGCTGTGCTGCAAGTTAACACCCTGATAACAATCTCCAGACTCCCCGTCATGTGAGGGAACTCAAGTCTTCATTACGGAAGCCACTGTCACTTGTGTACTTTGTTACTTGTGGTCAAAGGCATCCCTGATGGTGTCAATACCCAGTAAGTGTTTGCTGAATATTAATCTGTGTTGCACTGTGAGTTTGGGGGGAAAATTCAATAAAATTTTCATCTCCACTCTCCAGAGCCTTCAGCGCCATGCTTTTTGCATAGCTGGACTCAAAACACGTTGAGCTGAGTTGCATTTTCTCTGTTCTTCCCAACGTCTAACTGGTATGGTGAGCACATCTAACTCATCCCCTGCTTCTAGTCTCTGCTTCAATTTGTCCTTTTTATGGACACCAGACTGATGGCAAAATTCTTCTGCTCTAAAATCTTCAGCAGTTCCCCATGAATTTCATAATGAAGTCAAAGATACATTTTTAAGGTAATCGAGTTTCTCAGCAACTTAACTCCAGTCTGTGTTTCCAGCTGCATCTTGCCCTGTGTCCTGACCAAGCCTCTTCCCTGAAAGGTAGAATGCAGGCCCCACTACCACCTCTGTTCATCCTGACTGGTAGGGGCAAAGGTTTGCTTTAAAAGGGTAAGAGGGGTAGGAGAGCCATTAAAAGACAAAGTCAGTGGCGGACAATTGAGCTAAAAGGATAATTCAGCCTGATGAGATAGAACAGGGCCTGTGAACAAGTCCATACATTCATAAGTTTTCAAAGGCTGCCACTGAATGTGCCCATTCATGCAAGCAGGAGTAAATCACCAATCACCACCATGGACATTGCAAAGCTATGGAATCAGATTTTTTTTTTTTTTTTTTAAAAACACATCTCAGACTGCCAAACTGTAACTGTTGTGCTGAGTTCCCACCTGGCCAGAGCTGCTCCTCCCACATGGTTCCAGAAAAACATGATGAAGAACAATATTATCCCTAATTGAAAAATTGTTCTTGCACCTGCGAGTTGTAAACTCTCTGCTCTGATGGGGTCCACATGCCTGTTTCGTGAGGGCTGCTAGAAATTCATAGCCACACAGGGCCAGCACTTGGCTCCTGCAGCGTGTTGGTTGTTTACTGTGATTGCTCGGAGGGGTGTGAGTGAACATATGCACAGGTTTGTCTCTTTCTTTGGGGAAAGGAAGTGAAGGCACCTGAACACATAAAACTGTAGTCCAAGTTCACACGCAGAGAGGGAAAGTTCGTCTAAAGAAATTCATGTCTTATTTGGTCAGAAATTCATTTGGAAGGGAAAATTGCAGGAAAAGCCAAATGCCAAGCAATTTCTTTTCTGGCCAAAAATGTGTGAAAATGGCATTAGGTGTGTTAGCAAGGGGAAGTAGAAAGGACCAATACTTATCACACAACTATGTGTGAGGTGTTTTGCATATTTTCTGCTATGGTTTGGATATTTGTGTCCTCCAAAACTCACGTTGAAATTTAATTCCCAATGTGGGGCCTTTAACAGGTGATTGGATCATGACAGCTCTGCTCTCATGAATGGGTTAATTCATTCATGGATTAATGGATTAATGGGTTATCATGGAAGGGGCATTGGTGGTTTTGTAGGAAGAGGAAGAGAGACGTTAGCTAGCACATTAGCATGCTCAGTCCCCTCACCATGTGATATCCTGCACTGCCTTGGCACTATTCAGAGAGTCCCCACCAGCAAGAAGTTCCCCAGTAGATGTGCCTCTCCACCTTGGACTTCTCAGCCCCCATAACTGTAAGAAATAAATTCATTTTCTCATAAATTACCCAGGTTCCAATATTTTGTTGTAAGCAACAGAAAACGAACTAAGACACTTTCTTGATCTTTATGATAAACTGAGAGGAAGGCATTATACATCCCATCTCATAGATTTAAAAAGTGGGATGCCAGAGCTCAAGTATTACCTGGCACAAGCTGGTAGAGAAGGGCGGAGCTGGATTTCAAACCCGTGTCAGGCTGCCGCGCCGTAGCCACTCTCATTCATTCAACCAGGCCCCACTGAGTGCCTACTAGGTGCAGGCGCCAGTCTGCAGCACATCCAGACACACGTGGGACTGATCACAGTGTGTGTAAGCTCGGGAAACGAAAGACAGGCTGCATAAGTCTTTTCCATTCGACCGGGTGATTCTTTAGGCAGAGACCATGGCCCAGAGGGGTTAATTAAGTTTCCCAAGGTCACAGAGCTAGTAAGAAGCAGCATTTGAACTAGAACTCAGATTATTCTGGCTTCTAAGTCCATGCTCATTTTATCGGGCACAGGCCCAAACTGCTTGCCCCTCAGCCAGGTAGGTTCTTGTCCCATTTCTGTAACCCACAACCTTCTCTCTTTCGGCTCTCCCAAGTCTAAGCTATCCTTTCCCATATTTCAGCCTCTCCCTGCCTACTAGGTGGTTATTAACTGATCCAATAAATTACTCTGTGCCAAGGTTTTAATGGGTACCTTAGTGTGGTGTGGAGCCAGATAGCATATTTTCATTTTAACTGCAGCTTTTAATTCAGCCCCATTCACCTCAGCTTAATTCAACAAATGCGATCGGGCTCACTATGTACAAGGCACTTTGCTGTGTGTTACTGGGTATGTAAAATATAAAAGGCCTAGAGTCTCTCTTCGGAGGACTTCCAGGCTCTTGGGTGGGGGCAGGAGGGAATGTAAACAACTAACCCAAATACACAGAAAAATTTTAAAAGCGTGTTCTAGGAGCACAAAGAAGTATTTTGCTTTAACTGAAATAAATGACTAACAGATTAAGAAGTAAAAAAAAAAAAAAAAAAAGAGAAAGAGGGCCTTTGTCTCCTAACCCATGAAAAAAGAAACCAGAATCCAAGTTAAAAGGCATGAGACAGAGGTAATCTAGCCTCTGGTCAGCAGTCTCTTGTCTGGTTCCTGCCTTAGCCCTTACTCCTCCTGTCCAGTCTCTCCTCTGGAGTCCTGGCGTGATCTTAGGGAAACTCAATGCTGATTATTATTCCCTTGTTTAAACTCCACAGTTACTTTCCCTTGCCCTTAGGATGACACTGAAACCTCTGGGCAAATGTGAAGTAGCTGCACAAGTCAATGACAAGCACTTCAAGGTGAGGTCCTGTCCCTGCTCACCCTGCATGGTTCCATGACGTCTAGAATACTGTGTCCCTCGGGAGTCCTGTGCTGTCAGAGGGAGAGAGACACATTTGAGCCCAGGCAGGAGATACCACAAGGACGTTGACAGTGCTTAACTTAAACCTGTGTCATAGGAGGAGGGATACAGGACCAGTAGATGTTTAAATGAGAAGACTCTGGGGAGAGAGTGCAAAGATTGAGGGAGTAAACTCAGTCTTCACACCTCTGAAAGACCTCCACGGGAAGAAAGGAGAGTCTTATCTTGCTCATTCTAGAAAGCAGAAACAAGGTCAAATAATTAAGGCTAGAGGGAGTAAGACTGTGGCTAAATCAAAGAGTGTCCCCAAGATGGAGCTGCCCAAATTTGTGCAGAGAGTAGTGTTTTGGGAGAGCAGTGGAAGGTCACCTTGCACTCCCCAGACCTGTTTTCCTGCTGTTGCTACAAATGTGGCCTAGAACCAAGGAGACACCTGAGTGAGATGCTGAGTGGCTCCGAACTCCTAGAAGAGCCAGCAATCTTAAATGACAAGGCTTTTGTTGTTGTCGTTTTGAGAAATAAAGTTAGATGTTAAAAAAAGTTAACTCTGAATGCTAAGCTTCGAATATCCAAAAGTGAATCTCTGGTGAAATTTATTCTTGAATCCATAGTTTGGGAGGAATACAGGATGACGGAAGAGCTAACTTTATCATAATTCATTCATTTATTCAATAAATATTTATAGAGTCCTTGTTGTTTGCCAGACTTTCTTCCAGACACTGGGGAAGTAGAAACAAACAAAACAAAGATTCTTGCCCCCACGGGACTTACCTCTAGTAGGGTGGATAGATGGCAGAAAATAAACTTGAGTCATAAAATAAATGGCGTGGCATGTTAGAAGGTGAGAAGAACGGTGGGGAGAACGCTGAGGGGTGAGGGGACCAGGACTGCTCGCCAGAAGGGAGCTGCAGGGTCCACAGTGGTGGTCAGCGCAGGACTTGAGAGAAGCTGAGAGCTGAGCCGTAACTCGCAGATGCGGAGTTACTGCACCTGGCTGATTGGAGCAAGAGCGTCTCGGGCAGAGGGCATAGCTGCTACAGCAGCTGAAACGCAGGCGTGCACCTGGCATGTTTGTGTCAAGGGGGCGTGAGGACACCTCTGTGGCTGGAAGGAGCAGATGAGAGGGAGAAGGAAGGAGGTGAGGTCAGAGAGGTGACTGGGGCCCAGGGGAGGAATTTTCCACGGCCTTGGAGGTTAGTGTCAGGACTTTGGCTTTTTCTTTGGGTGAAATGGGGAGCTATTGGAGGGCTTAGAGCACAGGAGTGATGTGACCTGGTAGCATCACTCGGGCTGCTGTAGGAGAGTGACCATGACAGTGGGAAGACCAGTTAGGAACAATTGCAGTAAGCCAGGTGAGATGCGGCCCAGAGGACAGAATGCTATGGAAACGGGGAGATATGGTCAGAGTCTGGAAGTGTTTTTGACGGTAGAGCCACAAGGATTCCTAATGCACTGGGTACATACTGTGAGAAAAACAAAGAGGCATTGAGGATGATTAGAAGGTTTTGGCCTTAAAGTCGCTATTCGTGCAGTGGGGAAGACTCCGTGGGCAGGTGCTGTGGGAGGGGACAGATCCACAGTCTAGTTTTGCACCATTTCAGTTTGAGCTGCTTGTTAGACATCCACGCAGAGACACTGAGCTTGCAGGAGGCAGGATTGCAGGAGAGAAGGCTGGTCTGCAGGTACAAATAGGGGAGTCGTGTTTACAGAGAAATCTTCCCTCACCTTCCCCTATAGTTGCATTCCTAAAAAATCCAATGTATGATAAAGCAATGTGAAAACTGTTTCGTGTTTATTTGGAGTTCGAATCTAAGCCCAGATCATTATAAACAGTGAGAGAGTAACACAGGATGAGGAAGATTCTTTCCGGGGACAATCTCCAGCACTGCAGGGCATCCCACATCCCTGGCTCCTGCCCCATAAAAGCCAGCTAGTGCTCCCACTCCTATTTACAAGTGAAAAATGCTTATGCACATCTCCAAAATATCCCCTGAAGGGATGGTGGTACTTCCTTTGCTGAAAATCTCTGCTCTGCACACTCCATTCCAGATTTTGAGGACAGTGTGTACACTAGTGGCTTCCAAATCTATATTGCCAGGCTGGGTCTTTCATGTATTTTACACCCACTTGACTGCTAGACGTTTCTGCTTGACTGTCTTGCAGGCAACTCAAGCTCAACACGTCCAGAGCTGAGTTTATCTTATCATCCTGCCTTGCTGCCAAACCTGATTCTTTGCCATTGTTCCCGTAAGAAGTGTACCCAGCCACCTCGTTGCTCAGACCAGAAACCAGGGCAATATCCTTTGCTGTTCCGTCTCCCTCAGCCCTACTCCCGAACTCAGCCAACCACCAAATCTTATCATTGCCACCCTCCATATTTCACCAAAGCACTTTCTTCCAACCCCGCTGCCGTTGTCCAAGTCCAGGCTATGATCTGGAACGTGACAACAGCCTGCTAGCTGGTTTCCTGTCTCCAGTCTTGATTTCTCCCATCCTTTCTGTCCTCTGGAGAGCCGGAGTGAGCATTGGGAGACTCAAGTCTGATCACTGTTATCCTGCCTGTGACCCTGAAGTTACCCCCCATTAGCTGTAGAATAAAGCTCAACTTCCTGGACAATTGTGCCTTCTTTCACCTACTCTTCCACCTCCATTATATTTGGGCAACTCCTACTTACCTTTTATTCTCAGCTATACATACCTTTCTTCAGAAAGCATTCCTTATCCCCTGCTCTCAAATCTGAGTTAAATCTCTCCTCTGTATGTTTTCAAAGTGTCCTGATCTCCTCTAGGACACTCATTCCGTTCCGTTATAATTGCTGTGTCATTTGTCTGTCCTTTCACTCAACTGTCAATGACGTGAAGGCAGAGCATCTGCTGTCTCCCAGTGCCTGCATGTTTTTTTAATCCCCTTCTTATTTTTTTAATGACTGGACATGAACGAATGGTTGGATAGAAGGCCCTATAGGTGGATGGAGGAATGATGAATGCAGGGATAATATTCCAAATAACCCCATGGGGCATGGGCTCCTCCCAGTAAGGATGGATGCTGACTATGAAAACCCACACAGCCCGGATCACTTGTGCTTGCTGAGTGTCAGCCTAGGATGGGTGGAGGAATGCAGCACAGCCCTGGGAAACAGGGAAAAGCAAAAACATTGAGAAATGAGGTCAGAAGGACTCATCTGGGTCCTTTAGAGAAGACTTGGAAAAAACATCCTGATGTGGACATCTGGCCATGATATTATGGTAGGAATTCTTACCCTGGGGTTTATGGGTGGCGTTTAGGGTGTCCACAAGCCGCTTGCCATTGGCAGGTAACTTTTTCATTAAGCTTGTGTATTTTTATGGCATGTGGCTCCACAGCTTTCATTAGGTTTCCAGAGGGGTCTATGACCTAGAAAAAGGTTAAGACCACTGCTTTAAAAACACCAGATCACCAAAGGCTAACATTGCCCTGCCTTTGAAGCTTTGCCCACTACAGTGGCTTTGAAGCTGAAAAGGCCATTCTCAAAGGTTTTCACATTAAAGCAGGGGGCCCAAGCCTTTTCTGATGAGTAGTTATTTTTGACTTCTCTGAAGCCTCCTGAGAATGGGCCTAGCAGGTGTAGGGGTGAGGCAGGGGCTGGTTGTGAGAGCACGAGTCCCTGAGGGGTGGTCTGGGGCAGGTGCAGTGGCACCATTGGCCACGGTCTACTCCCTACTAGGAATCCCTGTGACTCCCGGAGAAGGGGAAAGCGCAAGATAGCAGCATCCGGCTGGGAGTCTGTGAATCTTTGAATTTACTGGCAGGCAGTTTTAGAAAAAATCATCCAGGGGGCCCCAGTTCTAGTCTAGAATAGGCACAAAAGGGTGCCAGACCCTGAAAACTGGATTATGTTAAGCCAGTTGACAAGGGCCCCCACAGATAGTATTGGTGGTTGGATTGACTTGTTTGGAGAAAAGCTGGTGGTTTGGGGAGGAGGAGGTGCCATTTCTGCTACTGATGTTGTGCATTAAAAATTCTGCTATAGTATCTATCTCAGCCTTCCTCCAGAAGGATTTGATAATATATATATATATATATATATATATATGCACACACACACAAACATATACATTTTCATATATGTATTTCTTTTTCAAGAAATTGCAGAACTAATTATTGTTTTACAAAACACTCATTTCTACACATTTTTAAATGAAATCGGACATACACCATTCACCCATGGCCTCAGGGGGCCTGGAGATATCCCATCTGGAAAGGCCGGATCAGCCCTCAGCCAAATAAGATGCAGCCATCCTTGATTATACGCAAATGCTTGACACGCTCCAGCCCCTGTTCTGCGCCCGTTCACCTGCCCCCCTGGGTTAAATGATTCAATCATTTATGCACATGCTAACACACACACAGAGGAAATTATTACCACTGTTCACTTTCCTTCAAGACAATAACGTTTTAGCTTTGTGAGGGCTCAGGATGGAGGTTTCCAAGCCCCTTTCAGGAATGATATCAGCCTCCTCTATCTGGCTAGAGATGGGGGCAGGGCATAGGCTGGGCTACCTGGTTGTGTTTTGTTGGCAGCTGCAACCTGTGGCTGCTGAGGTTTCCTTCCAGAAGCACAGGGCCGCAGACTTCAGTTAACTTCCTTGATTCAACCTGGTCATAGCTAACGAAGCAACTAATTCTTTGGCAGAGGTGGCTCTTTTCGGTGTGGTCAGGCAATCCAGCATCCTGTAGTACTGCGGTTCTCTGCCTCCTAGTCTCTCCCCTTTGTATGGTGGCTTCCTTAGCATTATGGAATTTATTTTTCCTCAGTATAGTCTTTTTGGGGATCTCAGCCCCTGACGGGGCAGACCCCAGAGGCTGTCCATGTGTGCTTGTTGTGTAGTGGGGTCCTACATTGTGGCCATTCTGCATCCATCACTCTGGGGTTTACAGCACACATAGGGTGAGAGGGACATGAGATTGCTTACCTGGTATCCTTTAAGGGACAATGAAGGGCTCTCTTAGCCCATAACCTCACCCTAAATACTTGTATAAATAAGTCCCTGAGGTGGGACTCAGGGTTCAGAAGCCCTCATTCACAGGGAGGCTTAAGGGAAAGATGGAATTACACCCCATCTAGATTTATTCATGAAAGAATGCACAAGAAAGGGCCTGGGTTGTTTATCTGGCAGAGGAAAGACACAATGCTGTCCTGGCAGTGATCAAATAGCTTGGGGTCAGGAGCCAGGAGCCAGGAGGAGCCACTTTGGTCTGTGTGGCCTGGGGGAGCTGGGCTGCAAAAAGCAGAGGAGGTGCAAAGAGCCACTTCCAGACAGAGTGGGGCTGGCACTTACCCAAGGGCAGTGGACAAAGTGAGATGTTCCCCTGGCAAAGCAGGGGACCAGCTGCCAGGGTCCTGGGGACAGCATCCCTGCTTCAGGTGGGAGTTTTGAAAGGATAATCTCTGAATCATTTTATAAGAATCATTGATATGCACCTGAGCACATGTTTACTTATAAAGGGTAAAGGAGAAGAACTGAAAAGAAGCCTGGGTACCGTGAGCACAAGAGGAGGGCGGCAGAGGTGCTCTGGGTGCTGGGGTTGAGCTCTGCCTGCTGTACTTCCTGAGGGGGTAAGAGTGAACCATCTGCAGACAGAGGGGCCTGGGATTAGATCTCAACGTCTCCTTGGTGGTGACGCAGAAAAGACTCAGGGCAACAGGAAGGTACGCTGGGTTTAATCAGGAAGGAGAGGAGAGGATTCTAAAGGACTATAGTGTGAGTAAATGTTATTTATGAGCAAGCATTAATATCACCAGACCTAATAATCTAGCAGTCACAACTCTGCACCAACATTTCCCAGCAGCAGCAGTGCCAGGTATTATGATTTTGCCTTTTAGATAGATATCATTGGTTTGCATTTTCTGATAGACCTACACTAACGCATGTGTGATCTTCATGTACGAATGAAGTACAGAGCAGCGAGGCACTTCTCTACACCACTCAGGTGACTTGGGGATGCCACCAGCCTGTTAACATATCTCTAACATACAAATACTGTGTGTGCGTGTGTGTGTGTGTGTGTGTATGGTGGTTACAAGTCTCGGGGGCTCAGGTGGATTTCAGCTCTTCTAAAATGATCTCTCCTCTCTTCTGGGAAGGAATGTATACAGGGAGTAAAAACCAGATAGAAACTCAAAACACTGTTTTATTGAGCAACATTTAAAAAATGAACTAGAACCCATGTTTCAGAAATACAAAGGTGAGACTCCTTCTGGCTCAAGAAACCAACCCTGAACATACAACTCTGAGTAATTGTCACACGTGTCCATAAGGACACAGGTAAAGGGATGTTCATTGGAGTATTAATTGTGGCATCTGGGGGATGGAAGCCAGCTAGATATTCATTATACCAACTGTGGAATACTAGTTAGCATTAGTTAGAAGCAGCCAGCTAGTTATACACACAGCAACACAAATGGATCTTATAAATACAGAGCTGAGTTACAAAGGTAAGAAACAGAATAAGTCCTATAGTGCAATACCATTCTGGTAAATTATATGATACCTGTATTAGTCAGAGTTTTCCAGAGAAATAGAACAACAATAACAACAAATATATATATATATATGTACATACATACATATATAAAATATACATATATATACACATACATATATATCTTAATCTACCAGGTTGAATCACTTGAAGCAGGAATGCCGTCCCCAGGACCCTGGCAGCTGGTCCCCTGCTTTGCCAGGAGAACATCTCACTTTGTCCATTGCCCTTGGGTAAGTGCCAGCCCCACTCTGTCTGGAAGTGGCTCTTTGCACCTCCTCTGCTTTTTGCAGCCCAGCTCCCCCAGGCCACACAGACCAAAGCGGCTGCTCCTGGCTCCTGACAGCTATTTGAGCACTGCCAGACAGCACTGTGTCTTTCCTCTGCCAGATAAACAACCCCCACCCTTCCTTGTGCATCATTTCATAAATAAATCTAGATGGGGTGTAATTCCATCTTTCCCTTATGACTCCCTGTGGAATGAGGGCTTCTGAACCCCAAAAAGCACCTCAGGAACTTATTTGTACAAGTATTTAGGGTGAGCTTAGGGACTGAGAAGTGGAAACAAGGACACACACACACACATATATATTCATTATAAGGAGTTGGTTCACATGATTATGGAGACTGGTGAGTCCCGAGGTCTACAGCTGCCAGGTGGAGACACAGGACAGCAGCTGAGGGAGTTCCAGTCTGAATGCCAGTAGATCAAGACCCAGGGAGAGCCAGTGTTTCAGTCCAAAGGCCACAGGCAGGCAGAGGTCCCTTTACTCCCTGGAGGGTTGGCATTTTGCTCTGTTCAGATGGTCAGTTGGTTGGATGAGGCCCACTCACATGAGGGCAAGCTGCTTTGCTCAGCTTCCCGAGTCCAGTGTTAATCTCATCCAGCAGCACCCTCACCGACACAGCCAGAATGTTTGACCACATGTCTGGTACCTCGTAGCCCAGTCAATTTAGCCATTATGGTACCTATGTTTGTAAAACAGAATGACATATTTACAAGGACATATGTAAATTCAAGAATAGATAACATCGGAGTGACTGCTCAGCAGGGTAGACAAAGTGAGTTGGGAAAAGAAATTTAAAAAATCAGGAAATGGTAAACATTTAATAAGAACAGCAAAAGCAAAGTAAAGGGTCTTGCCGAATGTTCCATCCCCACACTGTGCTGCGTTGCCTCTGCATTTGGAGAGATTCGGCACCCGTGGAGGGGACAGGAAATGGGTCCTAATCAGCTGCTCAGTCTGAATAAAGTGACGGTCAGTTCAGGAGGCATGAAGAACATTCAGGTAGAAAATAGGATTTGGGTTTGAATCTGGAAATTGTCTATGTGGCCCTCGAGATATGCCCTACCCTTTTCCATCTGCCCAGAGCAGGGCTTTTATAAACAGCATCCCCTGGTCCCCCAGCCCCTAGCCTCCTGATGGTTTGGCCAGTGGAGGCACTGGCAGGAGATGGGTGGGTTAATGGACAGAGAAGTTGGAGTACTAATTCCCTGGATTCCTCCCTACGGGGCCTCCCCTCAGCAGTGCCTACACTCCTTTCACGAAAGTCACAGCTCCGATTGATCAGACCTCTTCTGCAGCTTCCGCAGTTCCCATTCCTGGTCCCTTCTCAACTTAGGAGTGGCTATTGCATCCTGCAGCACATGTCCTGGGTGCTTCATCCTCCCCCCTTGCTCCTTACTTCTGCCTGCGCATTTGTAAGTAATTTCTTCTTTACACTCTTTGTCAGGGACCTGGCTGGGACAGTGGCTGTGCCAGAGCCAGCCAAATAGGATTTAGGGATTGGATTGCTTACATATCTAATGAGTGCTCTGATTGCCTCACTGCTGGGAAAAATGAGATGCTGGTAATCCGTGGCATGTGTTGGCATCAATTACTTAAATTACTGCTGGTGGTAGCATGGGAGAGAGTGCTGGTGGAGGCCAAGACTTTGGGAGATCAAAGGACAGAGATACTTAATCACTATGGCAACAATAGAGATTTCAGAGACTGGGATGTGGGCAGATTGCCTCTGGTGGCACTTGGGAGTATATACAAAGAAAAGGACAAATTGCAAGACTTGAATGTCCTTGAAAGGGTGCAGGGGTAAAGTTGTAAAGCCCCTATAGTCATTTTGCATGAATCTCTTATGTCTAGTCCTAGCTGCTGAGGATAAAGCCCAGGCCAGGTTGTATGGGCTGTGCAGTGGCACAGTCAACAGCTGCTGTGTTTCTTTTTTTTTTTTTTTTTCCTTTTTTGTTGGGGGAAAAACTACAAAGCATTTACAGTATAATGTTTACAGTCACAATTTATAGTGAGCTGATTTCCCAAAATATATTACCACTCAAGTTGACTTATCTTGTTACATTTAAAAATCTACTCTGTCAAATTAGTCCTAAGAGTACATACATAGTGCTCCAACTGTTTATGTGACTTGTATACTTTAGGTTATATTGTCATATTTATAGTCAACTTTTAATTAACCATGATATGATACCAGTGTGGAGAAATAGCATGGCTCGTTGAAATCAAAGTAGCAAAATGGAATATATAAAGTGTTATCTGTCCAGGCTTTAGGGAGAGAAAAAGGAGCAATAAACAAGAGAAGAAAGGGGAAAACCAATAATTTGGATAATCCAGAAACTGTATAAGAAATCCTTAACTTGACTGCTGTTAGCAACGTTTTTAAAAACCCTGTAATTGCTTGTTAAATGTATTTTCTTTCATAGTAGTTACATTATAATCAGTATGTAAAAAATGCCTTGACCACATAAAGCCCATGCTTCTCAGAGTAATTGCACTTTCCAAATAGACTTAGCATTTAGCTTTAGCCTTTACTTAAACAAGTAATTAACAATAGAACAGATTATAACACATGCAGCTTCATTCTACTTTTCCTACATGCACCTGCCACACAGTAAAGACTTAATACCTGGTGATATGTTCAGTTGTCGCTGTGCATTAGCAATGGAACATGATGTAGTCTGCTCAAACCTTCTGGATCATCCCTTAATAATGAAATGTACCCTCATCACTTTAGCTCCTATTTCCCAAGGAACATCTCACAAGGATATATGTATCTGAGCTAGAGGTGAAGAAACCTATGGCCTAGGGGCCACAAGTGACCTTCTGGATCCTTGAAGGCAACCTTTAGGCTGAATCCAAATTTTACAGTACACATCCTTTTAATAAATGAGAAAATAAATAACAGAACCCCACTGTCATCAGTGCTAGAAAAAACTGATTTTAAAAATATCTTTGGAGGGGAGAGGAGGAGATGGGTAAATTAACACCTAATGGGTGCTAAGCACACTATCTGGGTGATGGATTCACTTATAACTTTGACTCAAATAATACTAAAGCAATTTATGTAATTGAAATTTTGTACCTCTATAATATTCTGATATTCTGAAATTATATGTGTATACATATACATACGTGTGTATCTATACATATGTGTGTGTGTGTGTATATGACATCATTCTGGAAATGGCAGTTACATTGTAGATCTTAAATAAATGCATTTAACCCAAAGGAGAAGCCAGAATATGTCTGGGCATAACAAATGAGGGTTTCTAATCAGTCTATCACATTGCAATATATTTAAAAGGTAAATACCAGGCCGGGCGCGGTGGCTCACGCCTGTAATCCTAGCACTCTGGGAGGCCGAGGCGGGCGGATCTCTCAAGGTCAGGAGTTCGAAACCAGCCTGAGCAAGAGCGAGACCCCGTCTCTACTAAAAATAGAAAGAAATTAATTGGACAACTCAAAATATATAGAAAAAATTAGCCGGGCATGGTGGCGCATGTCTGTAGTCCCAGCTACTTGGGAGGCTGAGGCAGAAGGATTGCTTGAGTCCAGGAGTTTGAGGTTGCTGTGAGCGAGGCTGATGCCACGGCACTCACTCTAGCCCGGGCAACAGAGTGAGACTCTGTCTCAAAAAAAAAAAAAAAAAAAAAAAAAAAAAAAAAAAAACTAAAAAACCCCCCCGGGGGTAAGTTTGAGGCAATTCCGGGGGACATATAAAAAAAATGTTTAAAAACCCGAATACA
>CAUYRT010017670.1:0-27393 GCA_963574885.1 Lepilemur ruficaudatus
CTCACGCCTGTAATCCTAGCACTCTGGGAGGCCGAGGCGGGAGGATCGCTCAAGGTCAGGAGTTTGAAACCAGCCTGAGCAAGAGCGAGACCCCGTCTCTACTAATAATAGAAAGAAATTAATTGGCCAACTAAATATATACAGAAAAAATTAGCTGGGCATGGTGGCGCATGCCTGTAGTCCCAGCTACTCGGGAGGCTGAGGCAGAAGGATCGCTTGAGCCCAGGAGTTTGAGGTTGCTGTGAGCCAGGCTGACGCCACGGCACTCTAGCCCAAGCAACACAGTGAGACTGTGTCTCAAAAAAAAAAACAAAACAAACAAAAAAAAACAAACAGTGTGATTTTGGTGCAGAAATAAACAAATAAATTAATGGAAGATAATAGTCCAGAATGAACTTGGATATTTGTGAGAATTAGGTACATAATAGTAAGGTATCTTTTAAAAATTTTTGTTTATTTGTTTACTTAATTTTTAGCCATCCATTTTTCTGGGATAATAAGGTATCTTAAAGTAACAAGGAAAGTATAAAACATTCAATAAATAGAGTTGGGAAGTTGGGATAACGGACTTTCCATTTGAAAGAAATAAAATTAAATCCTATTTCGTACTATACATAAAAAACCCAGATAGATTAAAGATCTGATTTAAAAATGAAAATCATGCAAATAAATAGAAAAAATATAGAAAACACTTTTATAATTATGGAGTGGAGAAGCCATTTCTTAAACATGACATCAAATCCAGAAGCCATAAAGAATATGTTGACAGATTTGAATAAATAAAAATTTCTTTAGAGCAAAATAGAACATGAACAAAATTAAAAGACAAAAAATAGCCTGGAGGAAAGTGTTGCAACATATACAACAGAAAAAAAGGTAAATATCTACAATATATAAAGAGCTCCTCTAAATAAATAAAACCATTTCACAGAAAAATGGGCAAAAGACATGAATAAGCAATTCACAGGTAAAATACAAATGGCCAAAAAAAAAAGTGAAAAGATTTTCAACTTCATTAATAATCAAGAAAATACAAATTAATTCAGGGTCTAAGGGTCCCACGGAGGCCCTGATAGGATGCCCAGGAGAAACTGTAGTTGGCTCCTTCCCACAGTGAGACTGCTTCTGATGGGTGAGATGAACTTCTTTCTCTTCCAAGACAGGATCCACCTCTGCCCCAGGAATGGGCGCAGGCTCTGGCTCTGGCTTCCTCTTTCCTTTGGGAAGCGCGACTTCCTCATTGCAGGCAGTCTGGGAGTTGAAGCAGGAGCCCTGGAATTTCCATAGACCTTGGACTGAAAGGGGATTTGTGAGGTCTTTCTCCTCTTTCTGTGTCTCCAGAAAGGACCATCCCCTCCTTCTCTCATCATACCAGCCCTTCAGAATTCCCTCCTGGATGTAGAAAGTCTATCTTGGTGTCTAACCTCAACTCCAGCTGCTGCAGTGTTGGCTTTGCTCCCTTGGAAAGGAATTCTGTCTGGAGGTTCAATCCAGCACCCTCATTCCAGGCTTGCAGATGGAGCTGGGCTGGGCTCTGGCCTGGACAAGCTGTAGCTGGGTGCTTCAACAGGCTGGGGCCAGAGGAAGCTCTGTACCTCTGGAGACTGGAGGTCAGAACCAGTTCACTGTGTGCTTCTGAGCTCTGCCCAGGGCTGGGCTACTTTGAGACAGAAGCAGCCCTGGTTGGGAATGGAACTCCCTGGTGCCAATGTCTGCCATGCTCTAGGCTGGGGCAAGACCCTGGGGACCCCAGGAAGAACAAAGAGCATGTTCCCACCCTCAGGAGCCCCAGTGTGATGGAGGAGGGGCACCCCTCCCTGCACCCCATATCAGGATTAGCCATCTTCTGTCTGATTCTGCTCATGTAAGCTGGACTTGTCTTCCCAAAATGAGTTCCCAAGACTGAGCCTGCTGCTTCCCAGGCTTGCCAAGTCTCACTCCATTGGCATGCAGGACACTTAGGAACAGCTACAGGGAAACAGGGCCCAAGCACAGCTGCCATAAGGCCCTGAGGCCTGAGGATTCCACGTCAAAGAAAGGTTGGAGGCTGAGCACGAAGGGTCACGCCTGTAATTGTAGCATTTTGGGAGGCTGAGGCAGGAGGATTGCTTGAGGCTAGAGTTCGAGAGCAGCCTGAGCAAGAGTGAGACCCCCATCTCTACAAAAAAAAAAAGAAGAAGAAGAAAGAAAGAAAATAAAGAAAAATTAGTCAGGCGTGGTGGTGTGTGCCTGTAGTCCCAGCTACTCAGGAGGCTGAGGAAGGAATATGGCTACAGCCCAGGAGTTTGAGGTTGCAGTGAGCTATGATGACGCCATGGCACTCCAGCCCGGGCGACAGAGGGAGACCCTGTCTCAAAAAAAAAAAAAAAAAAAAAGGTTGGAGAGATCTAGGGTTAATCAGGGTGGGCTTCCCGGGGAAAGCAGGCAGCTTCTTGGCTGTGGATGGTGGAGAAGCACCTGGCCAGAGCTGTGGAGGGTGTGTGGCGGGGCAGCTGGGCTGGGAGGTCTGAGCCTGTTCTGGTTGGCTGAGCCCGTGGGAAATCCAGGGAGTTTCCAAGCTGACAGCTTGGTGGGGGGAGGGGTCTGGTGGGGGGGAACACGGTTAGAGTCCTGCTGGATGGGGAGGGCTTCTCTCCTCTTAATCTTAATCCCTCCTGCTATCGGAGGCCGGGCTGTGGAGGTGGGGAGAAGGAGTGTGCGTGCGTTTTCACTGGTGCCAGTGTCTAAGTACACGTGTACTTCTATGTGAGTACGCAGGTATCTGTATTTCTTTTCTCACGTGCCACTGTGTGTGTGCATTAAGTCTGCGGAGCTATAATGTGCTGTTGGTGTGTCCATGCTAGAATCTGCGTACAAGCATGTGTGAGCGTGTGTGTGTGTGTGTGTGTGTGTGTGTGTGTGTGTGAGAACACTCAGGTCTGACACTGAGCGGTGGCATCTGAGCGACTGCATGTGTACAAGTGTCTGTGACTATGTATGTCTGTGCGTGTTTCTGTGATGACTCGGTGTCTAAAGGGCTGTGAGAGCCTGTGACTTTGTGTGCACAAGCGTTTGTGTGTGAGTGTGTATAATTGTATGTACTCAGCTATCCACGTCTGTGCATGTGTCTGTGGGTTCTGTGTGTACCCAAGAACTCATGTCTGTGGGGCTCACCACCCTTAAGAGCAACTCTTCCGAGTCCCTGTCACCATCCTGCCAATCAGTGTGCTCAGTTCCCTTCCCTTCTTCTCTGCACAACCCCCACAAGTTGGAGGTTCACCCTTTTGAGGCACTCAGCCTCCCCCACCCTAGTAAAACCTCATGGCTCTGCTGACCATGATGAATGGGGCCCAGACCGGGGTGGCAGCTACAGAGAGCACCCCCCAGGCTGGCACCCCACCAGAACTGCACCCATCCCAGTCCTACCTGAACCCTGACCCTGCAGTTGCTGGCTGGACCACCCTCGCTCCTTCAGGAAGCAGCTTCCCCTCTGAGACTTTGGGGAGACAGAGAAGGCATGGTCTGAGCCCCCAAGGGACCTACTCTGGGACCAAGGACCCTAACCCCTAGAGCTGCTCTTGACCTGGAGCCCAGGTCAAGGTGAACTGAGAGAGTGTGGACAGCCCTGCTCCGTCCCCCTCACTCTCCCTAACTCCCCATTTCCCTGGGCCCTCTGGTTGCCATGGAGAGCTGGTGCTGGTGGCAGGAGGAGGGGGTAGGGAAACAGGGAAATTCCCAGGGCCCTAGGGGACAGGGACAGGGGAAATAGTATGGGCTGGCTCAGAAATCAGGGCCTATCTGCTGAATTTAAGGTGACATTGGCCCAGAAAGGCCAAGACATTTCTTAAGGCCATGGAGCCCTGCACACACAGTGGTCTGGAAAGGGGCTCTGAGGGCAGCATGTCCAGCTTCCCTCCAGGAGCCAGAAGCTGCTCTGTGCTTCTGATACATTCATGTCTTCACACACCATTCATGGCGCCAGGCCTGGTATAGGAACTGGGGACATAGCTCCAACAGGCAAACTGCCCTCAAGGTGCTTCCAGCCTCGTTGATCTTCTCCAGCGATGGGGAACTCACTACTGTAGAAGTGCTTGAGTCCCAGCAGTGCACAAGGTTGGCTGGTAGGAGATACCCAAAGCCCCTTGCTACCTTCCCGGGGGCCACTGATGAAGGGATGTGGAGGCCTGAGCAGAGCCCATTCCCAGCGGCGCCCATCCACCTGCTGTAGCCGGAGTGTGTGCAGGAGGAGCCGAGGTGCCGGGCTGCCTGTACCAGCCTGACCCGGCTGACAGGCCCTTCCTTCAAAGGCTGGCCAATCCGTGCCGCTTTATTGCCCAGCTAATGACGGTGATTAGGCCAACAGGTGCTGCCTGCCACCCGTCCATCCTCCTGCCTGCTGAGGAGGGTGGTTTCTGAGCATCTGGGGGAGGCTTGGCTCTGCGAAGGCACCCACCAACCATCACCAGCTCACGCCCACCTCCTTCCCCTGAGAAGGCAGGGCCAGCCCAGTCCTCACTCACTGGGACTGATGTGTGACCTCAGTCCACACCTGGCCCTCTCTGAGCAAGACTTTGGGGCAAGTGGGACCGAGAACAGTGGGCAGGGCACACAAACCCTGAGAAGCACAACTTGCTGTCCCCAGCCAGGGCTGGATGGCAGGTACCCAAGCAGGGGCCAGAAGGAAGTAGTAGCAGAGGGTCCTCCTTGCAGATGGGGCTGCTCCCGGGGACCCACTGCATTATGGGTAAGCCATGGGAGACCCCCACCCTTCTGTGGCCAGCCCACTCCCAATGGGGAGGACTGTCACCTGGGGCTTTGGCTGAGGGGCTCCTAGCACGGGTCTGGGTGGGAGCAGTGATTTATGACTATGCTTCATGAGTGAGGAATGCCAGCCTAGGGGGCCGGGTGGGGGCGGAGCTGCTCACCTGACACTCCTCACTCTCCTGGCTGTCTGGCGTGTCCTGTCAGGATCCCCTGTCCCCTGGGGACAGCCGTGTTCTCCCCTGCACAGTAGCCCCCTCCTATCTGCACTCCCCACCAAGCCCCCGCTCTGGGAGCCCCGAGTGAAAGCCCAGCCCAGGGGGATCCAGCATGAAAACCTTTCTGGTTTCCTCTCCTCACAGCTTAGCCCCCTTTTCATCCAGGCATGCAGGTGGTGGTAAATCTCTCTCTTCTCGCCCGTTGTAGCAGGTGGGAACTGGATGAGACTCTAGGAGACTTCCCTCTAGATGACTCAAGGCTTACTTGCCACTGTCACAGTGAGAGGGACTTAGGAGAGATACAAAACTGAATTTCCAGTTAGGAAGGGGCTGTTGAGCGCCCAGAATGGATGGTGAATGTGGTATCATTGTTCCCCACCCCCACATCCACCTTGCTAGATCAGTGAAAACTCTGGAGTCCATGAGAGTGGGGAGGGTGGGGGAGAGGGTAGAGGTGGAGTAGGGAGGCAGAATCATCCAAAGTTGTCTGGTCCTGGACTCTGAAGGCCATGCCAGTTTTGAGCCTGTTTCTGTGAGTCTAACCTGTACCCTTCTTGCTGCAGGCTGCCATTTTGGGTGAGGGTCCATCTCTCTGGGCACCCAGCATGGGTCAGCCTGCCTCTTCTGGTCTGGTGGGACCTGTTTTTCCAGATGGAGGAAGGGTCGGTGAGGAATTGGCAGGGGCAGAGGGTTTTATGTAAATGCCCAGGGAGCGCTCTGGGAACGGGGAGGCCGGTTTTCCCAAAGACACGCAGGGACTGGCAGCTCCCAATTAGCCAGGCCCAGTGATGTCAGTGCTGCTTTCCCGGGTGGCTGCGCCTACTCCGATGGGCCTTGGCAGGAGTGTCTGACCATTATCTTTTCCCTTGGGTGGGAGGGGTGCCAAGGAGGCCGCCAGGCAGGACAGAGGCCAGGCCCCCTCCTGCCGTATGGCCCAACCTGGGCCCTGAACAACGTTGTGGACCAGCCCTGCAGAGGGCTGTAAAAAACCATCCCAGACTCTACTGAAAAAGACTTTAATGTGACTAATATTTGAACCCTCCCCAGAGCCATGAGAGGCTGGGGAGACCTCAGTAGGTGGGGCCAGTTCCAGGGGCTGTTCCCATGGCAACCACTGGTAGGCCCTCCTCCCAGGCCACTGCAAGCCTGAGTTTCAATAAATACAGTGCAGAGGGGTCTGGTCACTAAAATGGGAAGATAAACACCTGGGGTACAAGAGAGGGCGTGTTGTATTGTGTGTGAACATGCACGCATGCACTGCAAGCATACACACCTAGGATCGTGTGCATGCGCACAAACCCCCCAGACATCCTCACACCATCTTCACATACATGCATACGTATACACACGCACACACATGTTTTCCTCTGACACACAGGAGACTGAGCATACACACCTTCCTCACAGACACACAAGAGATTTCATATGTATGTGCCTTTCTCTCAGCATTTGGCCCAGAGCTTGGAGCTGGGGATGTCCCCTTCCAGCTCAGAGCAATGGGAACAGGGTGGGTCTTCCCGTGCCTGGCCAGGCCATGCATGCCCCAGTCTAGGGGCCAGCTGTGGTGGAGTTGACCGGGCTGTGCAGGCAGTGGGTCGTGGTGTTGGAGTGGGCCCAGGAGGGGAAAGTGTCCAGGTTGAAGATGGAGAAGCTCCAGCTGTTGATGGCCAGCGTGATGACCAGCACCCCAAGGATGTTGAGCAGGAATCCCGCCCGGGCCTGGCGTGAGGACAGTCAGAGGCTGAGCTGGGCCAGCTCCCATCCCTCAGGTGTTCGGGGAGCCCTCCCATTAGTGATACGCCCCCTGGGAAGTCCTCCCTCTGGTCCAACATGCAGCGCTAGCCACTGTCTTTGCCCCTGATGTCCTCCCTGTGCTCATAGGAAGAAAGGGACATTCCCCATGAGCTTCCAGGGCCTTCGGCTTTGTTCTCCCTGAGTGTGGGTGGCTGGCCTTCTCCACGTTCCTCACCTCCTTCCCTCCATCTCACATGGCCAGGGGCTGGCAGGGCCTGAAGATGCTACAACTGGGGGATCGTGTCCCCACCTCCCCCACCGTACGCTCACCCTAGATGGGGCCTACTCTCCACTCTGAAAATCTCAGTGGCTTTAAGCTACCAAGCTGGAAAGACAAAGCAGGAAGGAGGATCGAGGCCTTCAGGCCTTCCTGCCACTCACCATGTCAGTCACTTTGAGGCTCCCGAAAGAGAAGACGATGGCGTTGGGTGGGGTGGCCACAGGCAGCATGAAGGCCAGGGAGGAAGCCAGAGTGCAGGGGAGCATGACGTAGAAAGGGTGCAGGCAGATGGCCTGAGCCTGAGCGGGAGACAGCGGGGCAGAGCTGACCCTGGGCCCCATCCTGGAGGTGGGGCGTGGCCCCAATTCTCCTGCTTCCCCTCTCTGGGGGACAACCCCTGCCCCTAACACACTCTCTGGTCATGAACCCACCACTTCTGCCAGAGGTGCAGGGTGACCTGGGAAGGGCCCCTTGACCTCTTGGGAGGGAATGAGTGTGCCGCCCTGCCTTGTGGGGCGTGGTGAGGGGAGGGCCCCATAAAACGGATCTCAAAGGGGCTCCAGAGGTGTCATCAAAGGCAGCAGGAATGCACTTGGGGAGGAAGGGGCTGGGGACGCTTCGGGGAGCAATTTCACTCCGTCACCTCAGGAATGACCAGAACAGGGACTGGGGTGGAGAGGTGGGTGAGGCCACCAGCAAGCCCCATCAGGATACTCAAGGGATGACGTCACAAGGGTGGGGTGAGTCAGGGGCCAGAGTGCTTCAGGGCCTAAGGCAGCTCAAGAGCCTAGATAAAGGTGGAGGCTCAGGGGTCCTCTTCAGGAGAAGAGGAGGTACAAAGACAGGTCACTCTGCCCAGCAGGCAGAATCTCTGGTGGGGGCAGGCAGGAGGGCTGCCTGGAGGAGGTATTTCTGCAGGGCCAGCTCACCATGTAGGCCAGGATGGGCAGGAAGAGTGTAGTGGTGGCCACATTGCTAGCACACTCGGTGAAGAGAGCAACCAGGAGGCAGAGGATGATGGCAATGGCAGGAGGTGGCACGTTCTCCAGTGGGGTTAGCTTGTCTCCCAGCCACTTTGATAGGCCTGATTCCTGTGGGCAGAAGAGGGTGGTATGTGAGAAGTGAGGCTGTCTGGGCCCAGAGTCCTCTGTGGGGGCTCTGGGAGGGTCCTGCTCCTGCCTACACCTCCCTAGTCTTCAGAGTCAAGGGCAGCTCTGAAGGGAAGATAGGACGCAGCAAGGACCAAGGGGTGTCTCTCCTGCCCTTGAAGAACAGTTGGGTGTGGGGAGAAGAGTCAGATGAAAAATTAGGAGAGGGGACCAAAGGGCCTTCTTGGGAAACGTGGGGCTTGGTGGCAGTAAAAACCTTTGACTCCCATTTCCCGCTGCCTCCCCGATCTCTCTCAGGAAGTCTCTGGACAACCTTAGCCCTCTCCCTGCACCCTCCAGCCCAGTGGGTTGGGTCAGAGGGGACCTTGCTCCTGCAGGGGGGAGGGCCCTGATAGAGGCTGGGAGGAGGCTGAGGGAGGATGGGGGCAGTCTGCAGGGTCAGAAGAGCTCCCAGGTCTTGCCCTGCACATGTCTGTGATGCCAGGCTCTAAGCCCCAGGGAGGCGGGATCCGATCTGGTTCAAGGCTGCCGGCCCCTGACACAGCGCTTGGCGGTCAATGGAAGAACGTACCACAGACTCAGGAGTTCCCTGAGCCAATTCCTGCCTCCTGTCGTTGCAGTGAATGGGCTCAGCTGGAACACTGAGGCCCAGGGTGCAGTTTCATGGGTCTCTTTCAGGTGGAGGCTCTGGGAAAGATGTGTTGGTCCCCAGAACCTGGCTGGGGCTGTGATCATGGTGCCCCCTGGTGGCTGCGGCTGGCAGACCATGTCAACCCAACGCCAGCTACTTGGCTGCTGAAGCTACTTGGCTGCTGAAGCTACTGTGCATTCTCTGTCTGGCAGTGGGTGAGGGGCCGGGGTGGGATGGCATTAGTCGCTGAGAACTGGCCTCGCCCAGCAGAGAAGCCACACTAGGAAGAGGTCCCTAGGGCTTGTGTTTCTTCTTCCATCCTCAGAGAAGGCTCTAACCTAAGCCTTGTAGCTGCAGCAAAGTCTCTGCCAGTGGCGGGGGAGGGGGTGTCCTAAATGGTGGAGTTCAGGCCTCCCCTCTGTGGGATAGAAGCAGGGCTCCCTCTTTCCCTGCCATGGGGTCTCCCTCAAACTGGCCGGGGAGTGGGCTGGGGGTCTCTTACCTCACTGCCCTTGGCCAGGGCAAAGCCACCACCCAGCAATAACAAAATGTTCCAGGGCATCTTCTCATTTATTACCTTCCAGGAGAGGAGGGCTGGCGGGGCCTTCAGCTGCCCCGATGCTTCTGTTCCCCAAGCAGAGATAGATGGTCACCAAGAGCAAACAGGCCTTTCTACCCCTCCACTTGGTGGCTCCCTGTGTTGGTCCCTATCAGAGCTCAATGCATGCAGGAGGGGGATCCTCACTTCTGCAACATCCCAGCTTTGTCCCTGAGACCCCGTGCCCTTGGCAAGTCACTCTGACATCTCTGGGCTTTGTCTACTGCTGCCAAGTATGGTCGAAGGTATATTACATGCCTGAAGGAAGGAGCTGCTGGAGACCCTTCCCTGCCCCAGCCCAGGTGCTTACCTGGGTTCTGGGTCAGCCCTGGGAAGTTGGAGGGTATGATGAACAAAATTATGCCGATGAAGATGGCCACTGTCCCATCAGACACCATGCTGTGGGTGGGACAGGGGAGGGCAGGCTTAGTGGCTCAGGGCTGCTCAGGGCTGCAGGGTGGAGGGTGGTGGAGAGGATCCCCTCCCATAGACATGCCTGGGGAGCCCCCCCCCGAAAGTGTTACCTCCTGTTCTGCACTGGGGCCCTGCTCCCTACCCTCCTCCCCAAGCATGTGAGCACCAGGTGTGTCCTCATCTCTTCCCTGGCAATTCTCACCTTTCACCCTTGGCATTGGGAAAAGCCAGGTTGCCCCAGCCAAGGAAAAAGCCCGGCTCCCGGGTGAACCAGAGCAGCACCAGGAGGACAAAGAACACGGTGACAGCCTTTTCCGCAAAGGTCATGGGGCCCAGCAGCTTGTGCTGTGTCTGGATGACACGAAAGGCAGCTTGCTTTTTCTCCTGCTCCTGTTCCCCAAAGCCAAAGTTCTTCCGGAAGCTGCAGGCAGAAAGGAAGGGCAGCTCATGAGGGGCCTGCACCAGGCAGGGAGCAAGGTGCCCATGAGTGCTCATGATGTAAAAGACTGAGGCCTTCAGCAGGCATCGCAGGGTCGCTGCACTAAGGCCCTGGACACCCCCCGGTTCTGGAGGAGGAGTGGCAGACTCATGGGGGGCATGCCCCTTGCTCATCAGCCCCTGCTGTATCTGCCCCACTGAGCCCCTTCCCTTCAAGTGTTCTATGGTGTGGAGCCCTCCCTTGCCTAGGATGAGGAGGACCTAGCAGCCCAATGCCATGCCCCTTTCTGGCCCTGAATCACAGCTCTCCTCCTCCAGCAGCCTTTCAGGAAATCCTCCCTTCCCTCCTCTATCTGCTTTTGGGTATCCCTGCCAGCCTGAGCCCCGCCTGCGTTGTCCTCAGAGGCACAGGAGGCTGCAGCCCACTTCCCTAGTAAGTAAGTGCTGCTTACTTAACTTGTGTTGACATATAACTTTTCACTTGGGTAAATCCCAGCTTCTCTGCTGGACCATGAGTTCCTTGGGGGCAAAGACCGTGCTTCACAAATCTTTGACTTCCCCGTGGTTCCTGGCACTGTGCTGATCTCTTTGACTACCACCTTGCCTTCTACCAGCTTCCACCCAACCTTAATCCACCCTCCTTGTATTTGTCCAAGTGAATTTTCCAGAGTGCAGCAACCATGCTTAAAAATTTTCAATGGCTCCCCACTGCCTGGGCAGGAAGAGCAAATTACAACTCATGCCATAGTAGCACTGATACCATCACTTCTATCTTGTACTCACTGCAGACATCACTAATCAATCACAGACTCAATTCCAACTGAGCCTTAGCAGGGTCTCCCACGATTTTCAACTCAGAGCTCCAAACAGTAACCCAGGGTTGGAAGCAGAAATGAAATCTATTTACTGTTTTTGGCCTCAAAAACAAGGTTCAAACTCTTTATGTAGCACACAAGACCCTTCATAGTCTCCCCCTGCTTGCTCCTCCAGTTTCATGTCCTGATGCTGCTTTTTGCTCTTTGTGTTTCAGCCCCACAGAACTCGAGTTCCCCCAAACACATCGTTTTCTTTCTTGCCTCTGTGCTTTGTGCAAGCTGTTCCTGCTGCTTGGAATGCCTTTACCCCCTTCTCTACCTGGCTGACTACTGTTCCTGCAAGATTCAGCTGAGGCATTATCTCCTCCAGGGGCCTTTTGGAATCCCCCGTACTCTGGCCTGAACTAGGCACTCCAATCTCTAGGCTCCTGCAGCATCCAGGCTTCCTTCTGTCACGGCCCCCACCATATCATCACCCATCAGATAGGCTACAAGACAGGGACTGTGCCTAATGTCTTCTAGTACTCTCAGAGCCCAGCCCAGGGCCCCGCACGCTGTAGGAACTGACCACTCTCAGTGCGTGCTCCTTAAGTATTTGTCAAAGGGCTGTGGAGCATGATGGGAAGGGGACTGGCCTGGGCATCAGGAGACCTGGTTTTCCATCCCGCCTCTGACAAATCTAGCTGTGTTCCACTCCTCAAGCCTCAGTTGGCTTGTCTGCTAAATGGGGTAGTACTCTCCATCCAGTAATTTCCTCAAATGGCAGTCCAGGGGCACAGAGGGGCCCTGGAAGGGAGAGGCCTTCTCGCTGGGGTGGTGATTGTATCACTTTCCACCTCTGACCCAACCGGAAGCTCCCAGGGGTAAGGACAGGGACCCGGGCTTCTCTCACCTATGTTGCCACTTACTTGAAGCCCAGGAACAGGATCTGAAGCCACAGCCAGGCCAGCAGCAGCAAGATGACCATGGTGGGGAAGGCAAAGCCAAACCAAGAGGCAAAGTTCACTATGTTGCCATTTTGGGGGAAGAGCCTGGAGGGGGATGCAGGCTGCTGTGTGACATTGCCCCTACAGCTTCCCAGCCCCATTCGCCTCCCGGCGAGAATGTAGACCCCACAGCATGCCCACTGCTCGGCACTCACGAGTTGACCTGGCCTTGTAGCACCAGGTTGGGCGAGGTGCCGGTCAGGGTGGCGATGCCCCCGATGCTGGCTGCGTAGCACACACACAGGTTCATGCCCTGGGTGAAGCGGATCTGCTCCTGGGTTAGATGAGCCCTTGGCTCCGAAGGAGCAGGTGAGACAGGGAGAGTCTCTGTGTTATCTGGGAACGAGGGAGAGCTCAGGTGAGGGCAGGCTCTAGGGAATGTGGCTGGGGCTGGCTCCATGGCCTCCAGGGCACTTTATCTGTGAACAGCCCAGAACTGGGCTGGGAGGAGGACAGAGGTTGTGTCCAGGTTGGAGTGGGCCCAGCACCCCCGGAGTCTCAGGCTGGGAGCACCTTCAGACACCATCTGGTCCAACCTCTCTCTTGAGATAGGGAAACTGAGGCACAGAGCAGGGAAGAGGAGTATCCAAAACACACAGGAAGAATGGAGCCTAGAGCCTTGACTGCCCGCCTAGACTTCAGCCCTCTTCTTGCTGGGCCGACCAAGCACTCGGCTATCCCAGGACTGAGGGGGTTCCCAGAACATGGGAAGTCCCAGACAAACTGGAACGAGTTGGTCCCTATACTTCTTGCCTCTTTCTTCTCTCCCCAAAGGGTCCAAGATGACCACCCCTCACAATAGACCACCCCTTTGGTCCTCCCCAGGAACCAAGGGGTTGGGGCAGGTCTGGCCTCGTCTTTCTCACCAGGCTTGGTCACCTCCTTCTGGGGACTTTGTTCCTGGAGCTCGAAGGTGGGGTTTTCTCTGCCCTCCTCGAGGTCCCCGCTGATTTTTGAGCTGTGCAGCTGCTTCAGGACGGCATTCGCAATGGGCACCATCATGGCTGTGGTGGCCGTGTTGCTGATCCACATGGACAGGAAGGCGGTGACCAACATGAAGCCCAGGATCAGCCTAGGGGTGGGCAGACAGACACACGGTGGCTCCAGCCTTCCTCCAGGGACTGCACGCCCAGAAGGTCACCCCAGTCCAGGTTCTCCCACCCTGGCTTGTGGGAACTCACAGGGCAGGCCGCATCCCAATGATGAGGAGCGCGCGGAGGGCCATGCGTTTGTGTAGGTTCCAGTGCTCGACCGCGATGGCCACCATCAGGCCCCCGACAAACAGGACGTTGGAGTCCGAAAAGTACTCAATGCAGACCTGGCAGGCAGGGACACAGCTGAGAGGCAGGAAGACCCTGGGCCTCCCATTGCACCTCTGGACGTATGGGGTGCAGTCACTGACATTCCCACAAACTGGCATTCCCCTGGGCTCTTGGAACCTAATGGAAATAATCTCTGGATTATCTGCCACTTAATATTAACCAAGCTCCCCTCTTCTTGCCAAACTCACTCTTTCTCTGCTCAGGATTGATTGGGGGATAATCTAATCTGATTCCATTCATGTTTCAAGCCATAGACTGGGAGATAGATAATTTAGTGCTGTTTCTAGAAACTAGAGCAGCAGTTCTCAAAGTGTGGTCTCTGGGCCAGCATCCTCAGCATCACCTGGGACTTGTCGGGAACGAGCTGCATGGGCCCCACTTCAGGGCTCCTGAATCAGAAACTCCGGGCAGGGCCCAGCGCCCGGGAAAACCCTCCAGGTGATTCTCATGCTCATTCAAGTCCAAGAGCCGCTGGACTAGAAGTATAGAAGCTCTTCAGCTGGCCTTCAGGGCCCTTTTCCTGAGACCTAGGTCACACCCACAGTACCCGAAAGCCTTCCACTTCCCTAACCTGAGGTTAATCATTCTCACTTTGAACACACTCTCAACACCAGCCCGCACTTGGCATTTCTAGCTGCCTTTTCCCTCTGTGCTCTCTCCAAGCTGAGGCAGGGACCCCTCTTCCATGCGCCCTGCCTGTCATGAGGCTTCCTTGGTCACCAGCATCCAAGGGAAGACACCCCACCCCCAGGAACCCTTTCTGCCGTGGATGGGGACTCACCTCAGAGGCGTCCATTATGCCCATCATGGGGAACAGGATGAGGGGGAAGAGGGCGGTGATGGCCAGGGGCAGAGCCTCGGTGCACCAGAAGAGCGCCATGAGGATGATGGCGTAGGCGCAGTAGGCCTCCTGCAGGTGGGAGGTCAGCGGCAGAGCTGTCAGAGTGGGCAGGCCTGTGTCCCAGAGTCACACCCCCTCCTGCTCCCCAGAGAAACCAGGCCATTTGTAACAGCCTGGAGAGAGCTTGTGAAACCCACAGTCATCGATTCCCAAGTCCAAGGTCCCTTTTCAAAATGGAAATAAAAACCAAAGCAAAGCACTTGTCACCTTGTCTTTGACCTTGGAGAGCCCAGACATTATAAACCAGCCATACAGGAGAGTCTGCAGTTGACTATCGGTTCCCAGCCAGCCCAAGGGGATTGCAGAGGGCCCAGGTGAGGATCCTGAGATGAGATGGGGGCTGCCAGAGGAAGGAGTGGGACCTGGGCAGTGTGGACCCCTGCCCAGTACCCTGGCCCTCCCTGGCTGTTATCACAGCCTGTAAGAATGTATCTATTTGTATGGCTATTTAGTGTCTGTTCCCTCTGCTACAAGATGAGCTCCATGGGGACACAGTCAGTTTTGTGGCATCTGGATCCTTGGACTCAGGATCCAGCAGGTTTTGGAGCAAATCTTATCTGAATGATTGAATCACTGAAAAGCTTTAGGAATGGTGGAGGGTCTCTCTCCCAGCAATCCTGGCCTGGCTGCTGGATGACACAACTCCAGAGGCAACATTTACATTATAAACTATGCGAAAGTTTTCTGCATCCCTGTCTTGAGCAGGGAATTGTGGGGCAACCTGGAGTCATAGGGTTCCAAAGCACACTTTCCCCTCATGAAGCCCCCTAGTCTAGAGAAGTCTCAGGCTTGGGAGGGAACCTGGGCAGGAATGGAGGCCCACCCTCCTTGACAGCCTCTCCCAGGGCTGGGGAATTATTAGCCAGGAGGCCTCCAGGAGAGAGGCTCCTGCATCTGCATCGGAGGCTCTCCAGGGGCCGGTGCCTGCCCACTCTTTGTTTGCAAAAGGAAGGGGCTGCTCACTTGGGCTAGTGGGACAATGGGGCTTGTGGCCCTCACCTGTCCCAATTGCCCTGCCCTTCTTGTTCTCTCCACCTGGTGCAGGCTGGGCTCACCCCTTAGTACTTCATACCCACAGTACCCTAAAGCTCCGTACGAGTCCCCTGGGGTAGGAGCAGGGGCTGGCCTGGGGGAAGAGGAAGCTGCTATTTATAGAGCAATTCTTACTGTTATTTTTGTTACATGAAAACGTTATTACAGCCGTTAAGGTGGGTGTGGTGGTCCCACCTTATAGAGGGTAAGTGGCTTGCTCAAGGTCGCAGAACAAGGGAGTGGCTGGAACTCAGGTAAGGCATCTGGATTGTGTAACTCCAAGTGCTACCCAAGAGCATTCCCTTGTCCTCTATGTAAATGGGGCCCCTGGGGTCATCCAGTGCGCAGCCTGCACAACCGCACACAGCCCCACCAACTCTGTCTGATGCCAAGCTCTCTTTCCACTAAAGCTCTGCCCCTTCTCCTCACCCTGGACATAAACTGATCGGCCCCAGAGGTGGGGCCATCTTTACCCTCAACCAGAGACCCACCCCCACCCTGCAGGATTCTGCTGATGCTGGTGTTTCCTCAGCTGCAATGATTGAATGGCCAGTTACCCTCCCCTCGGGCTAAGGGCAGGCCAGCCCCTCTGGACCCTGGTGTCCCCCACCCTGCCCACCCAGAACTCTCTGACCAGAGACAAGGAGGGGGCTGGGGTGGAATCATTTTGCTGATTCAAGAAGAGAGCTGTGCGTAGGGATCTTAAGGACTACTCTGTGCTGGGCATTGTGTCCTATGTGCTTCCAGCGCTTTCTTTCATTGCATTTGGTTGCTCTGTGAGGTAATGACTCTTGTCCCCATTTCACTGATGAAAAAAGAAAGGTGCAAATACATTGCATAAATGTCTCACAGCCACACAAATAGTCAGTGGAGAAGCCAGGCCATCTCCTTCCCGGCTTTCACCTTCTACACTGAGCTTAACCCCTTGCATTTGAGGGTGTCCTCAGTCTCGGGCTCCCTGTGACCACTGTGGGGTGAGGGGGTATGAGCTCTGAATCAAAACAGAACTATCTTCCTCAGGGCCTGCCACCTCCTGTTGCTTGGGTCTGTCAAGTTGCTTTACATTTTTAAATTTTTAATTTAATTTTTTTGTCAGCCCCCCAAGTAGCTAAGAGTACAGATACATGCCACCATGCCTGGCTATTTTTTTTTCTTTCTTTCTTTTTGTAGAGACAGAGTCTCACTGTGTTGCTCAGGCTGGTCTCAAACTCCTAACCTCAAGCAGTCCTCCCCTCTCAGCTGCCCAAAGTGCTGGGATTATAAGCATGAGCCACTGCGCCCAGCCAAGTTGCTTCACTTTTGAGACCCTATTTCCATATTCCAAAGGGAGCTGTTAATCAAACCTGTCTCTTCAAGCTCCAGTGTGTTTAACATATGGCCCACCCACCCTTTACAAGTGTGCTGGATCTGGTGAGGCGAGATGGCTCACGCCTGTAATCCTAGCACTCTGGGAAGGCTGTGGTGGGCGGTTCGCTTGAGGTCAGGAGTTCGAGATCCGCCTGAGCAAGAGCAAGACCCCGTCTCTACTACAAATAGAAAAATTAGCCAGGCGTCGTGGTGTGCGTCTGTAGTCCCACCTATTTGGGAGGCTGAGGCAGGAGGATTTCTTGAGCCCAGGAGTTTGAGGTTGCTGTGAGCTAGGCTGACGCCACGGCACTCTACTCAGGGCAACGGAATGAGACTCTGTTTCAAAAAAAAAAAAAAAAAAAGAAAGTATGCTGGATTCTTCTCTGGATCAAAACCCAAAATCTGTCTCAAAGTTCCATCCAGAAGCCTTCCCGAACCCTGGTGGCTTTGGCCCTGTGTCCTCATCCCACCTCCTGGGTAGCCTGTCAAGCTGTAGCATGACTTGCTGACTTTGTCCTGGATCATGGGGTTCTTAACAAAGGCATGGAATTCCGAGGATATATGAAGTTAGACAGGAAAGCTATTTCATCTATTCACTAACATTTAACTAAGGTTATGAACATAGGCAACAAAATGAAACAGTATTATTGGTGACTTTGTCTCAGCCAGTTGATGGTGGCCATCAGATACTGGAGATGTGCCCAGACCCGTTGCCGCAGTTATCCCAGGATATAGCTCAACATAATGTTTATAGCCATCACTATCATGCAGTTATGGTAGTTATTCTACCAACACTAAATCTGGCATAATACACTAATAAGGAAGCACATATATTTGGAATTGCAATTTGTTTTTTTATATTTTTATAACTGTATTTCAGAATAACTGATTTCCGTTGCAATCCCATAGATTTTGTTTTGTGCATTTCAAAACAACCTTCTGAGAAAGGCAAAACTGACACTCAGGCAGGCCTAGCACTGCATTGACATTTGTTGAAGTTTAGAAGATCTGGGTTTGAGGTTGGACAGCTGTCAGTGTTCTGAAAGGCCCCCTGGGTCAGGTGCCAGTCTGTTGGGCACTCCCTGAGGCCAGAGCACTTGGGACCCTTTCTCCTTGGGCCCACAATGTGTCTGATTACACGGTTAGTATTCCCAGCTCTAGAAGTGGCGATTCGGGGATCAGACCTGTCCTTCCAGGCCTCCCTAGTACTCTCTGCCTTGCAGCCCAGTTCCATGGAACTTAAGCTGGCCAAGCTCAACTGGCAGCCCATGACATAGGACCCAAGTAGCTTACATGCCAGCCACTGGCAGCTCCCCAGGGCTGCTGCGCCGCATGAGTCCAGGGGCACCACTCACACGTGGCGTTGTGCAAGGCTTAGCCTGCACCGCTGTCTGAGGCAGCCCGTCCTGGAGCTCAGAAACCAGCAGGGAAGTGTCTTCTCCTGGTGGCCAATGCCTGGTCACCACCTCCTCCTCCTCCAGGCCAGCAGGGTAGCTGTTCCCCAGCTCTGTACTTGGCAGTAGCATTGAGTCTCCTCCCCTGTCTATGAGCTCCTAAGGACAGGGCCCAAGCCTCTTTCTCCTCTGTGTCTCTAGCCTGTCACTCTTGTGCTGGTACTGGCCTGGGTTTGTAAATCCTCCTTTCCCACAGGTGCCACCCCCACCTCCAAGGAAGTCACCCTTCTCTACCCCCCAAGCAGTCCTTGCAATTGGAACCCCGTTGGGGGCAGGCCCTGGGCCTCCTACTGTTCGCCAGCCACTCATTCCATACACGCCCTCTCTGGTCAGGCCCCCAGCCCTGCTGGTTCTGCCCTTCAAGTGCTCCCGTGTACTTCTCTCCAGCTCTGGACCACTAGCCTGGTCCAAGCCCCAGCATCCGTCACCAAGACTCCTGCAAAGGCCTCCTTATTCATCTCCCAGCATCCTCTCTTGCCCCTGAAATCCCATCTCCTTACTGCAGCCAGTGACCTGAAGGCACAAATCTGTTTAAGTTGCAGCCCTCTACCCCAACACACGTGCTTACCTCAAAGCAGCTCGTGTCTCCTCAGTGGCTTCCTGCTGCTCTTAGGAACCTAAGTTCAGGTCTGGCCTGTGCCTCACGGCTTAACACTCTCCTCCTTGCTCTCTCTACCCTAGCCTCACCCACCGTGTTCACGTTCTTCAAAGATTCCATCCTCCCTCTGGCCATAGGACCTTTGCACATAATTTCCTCTCTCTGGACCTCTCTTCCCTCCCAATTTCGCCTAGTTGATGTCTATTCAATCTTGAGATCTCAGCTCAAATATTCCTTTTTCAAGGAAACCTTCCTGGCTTCCAGGCTGGGATATAGCCCCTGTATGTCTTCTGCATAGCACTCCTCACAGTCTGTAATTAAACATTTAGTTTTATGAGAAAAATGAAGAGCATCAATCTTTGTTGTCAGATCAAGGTCCAGGAACAGGGTCCGGGTCTGTTTCTGCTCACCCCAGCAGGGTGCCTGGCACCTGTACAGCAGGGTGGACACATGTGGGCCCTAGGGACACAGATGTGAGGCAGGCCCAGCTCTGGCCCTCAGAGATCAACCCTCCGAGGGGCTTCCAAACTCTACGGCTGGCAGCTTGCTCACAAGGGAAAGTGCACAGCCAGGCATCAGAGAACCTGCTTGCCGAGACCCGGCTTTATTGCTGTGTGTCCTTGGGCAAGTGAGTTAACCTCTCTCAGCTTTTTTGGTAGGAACTATCAAGCATTTCCAGCTGCACACACACTTAACTCCTTTATGCAGTTTCCTCATCTACATATGGAAATAAAAGAACTGGGTTCTCTAACTGGGTTACTATACAGGTGAAGAGGGCTGGCGGATGAGACAATGTAGGAATAAGTTTTAAAGCACTGAACCCCGTGAGCAGGGGTGGTGCTGGGAGAGAAATGTGATCCTGGGCTGCTGGGGGGACCAGGGTGGATGCACAAGGCACACGTGGAAATTAAGGTGCCAGGGAGTCCAGGGCAGGCTCTGGACCCTGGGTACATGGCACATGTGGGACCTGTGGGTATCACAGCCTCTGCTCAATCTTGGCCTGGCCCGGCCTAGTCTCAAAGGTATCACAGTCTTCCTCCTGGAGATTGAAGGTTAACCCAGGGGTGGGGATGGCTTGCACATAGTGGGCCACTCCTACTGCCCCTCTGGCCCTGGCCAGTGGACATGCTGTGGGCAGTGGGTGCTCTTGTGCCTCGGGAATAAGGTGAAGCCCTAGGTGGCAGCCTGCCAAGCACCACTGCAAGGGAGAGACCACACAACTGGGAGCCCAGCGGAGAAGGGACACTTCCTTGAGCCTCCTATCTGGGCTGGTCCAGAGAGGGCATGCTGAGCGGGTGCTGAGGGATGAGTGGGAATTCAATCAGTGGGCAGAAGGGGCTGGGGTGAGAGGTAAGCACAGAGGGAACAGAGTGAGGTATAGAAGATCAAGATGCATTCTTGGAGGAGAGTGTACGTTGGAAAGAGCCTTTGTCTGCTCTGAGAGGGCTCTAGGACTTTATCCAGAAAACAAGGGTGAAAGGGGAGGCCCTTGAAGGGTTTTAGGCACAGAGAGGGGCTTGGTCAGGCTGGGATTTTATTAAAAGATCACACTGATACTGCCATATGTGATTTAAAACAATATGTGCACAGGTGTTTGTATCTACTTAGGGAAACCTCTGATTTAGGGGTTCTTACACTTTTTTTTTTCATACCAGGACTCCCGTGGCAGCCTGACAAAGGCTTCTAATGCCTTAGAATAGGTTTTTATATGCACTAAATAAAATAAATACGACTACAAAGGAAACCAGTTATACTGAAGTACTAAAATATGAAAAAGTGCCAGGTGCAGTGGCCTCTTGCCTGTGGTCCCAGTTACTTGGGAGGCCAAGGTGAGAGAATCGCTTGAGCCCAGGAGCTCAAGGCCTGCCTGGGCAATACAGTGATATCTTGTCTCAAAAATAAAAAACCCAAACCAAATAAAAATATGAAAAAAGTACTGGGGGGATGAAATCCTTTCCAGGAATAATAGGCAGATGCCTGAAAACCTCTGAGGACTGAATATACAGAGCAGACAATGGCCAGTTCATATATAAAAATATATCTGGCAACTTCTGCAGCAGCCAGACCAGAAGCCAGATCACAACCTCTACAGCTGTGGGTCCCACATGGTCACGATTGCTCAGTGACTGCCAACTCCTCTCATTTTTGCCCCCGGCCCCTACTCCCAGTTCCAACTCAGGACCAACCTGAGAAAGCCCAAATCTGTTCCCTCGACCAATTGCATAGAGTGCCCGGCTTCTAGGGAGCCACTGACGGCTTCCCCCACCAACAGCCAGCAGTCCAGGCACACTGGAAACCTTCCCTTTTGTCCACTCAAAACTTCTCCCCCACTGCCTGCCTTTGAGGTGCTGCCAAATGCAGGTGGAGGCAGCTGACTCTCTTCCTACCCTTGAGTGTTATCATTTGGGTCATCTTCTTGTATTTGCGCATCTTAATGTGAACGACTTGATTGCATCATCTTCTGTTCTAAGAGGCCAAAACAAGACAATGGATTTCTGAGTGTCGGAGAGCACAAAAGTTGGGGGAAGAGTCCTGACATCACAGTTTGGGCCGGGGCCAGGCCTGCGTCCACCAAAGAGCAAACCACGAGCCGGAAGGACGGCACACAGAGACTCCCACACTGCTGGAGGGTCCAATTCCCTGGGCCTCCTGCTGGATTACGCCCAGGAAACTTGCCTGTTGAAGACGTTGCCTTACTTTCCGCTTGCCGGGCTCCACCCAGGACGTGCTGATAAGCGGGAGCACGATTTAGTAATCTGCGGGCAAAGTCCCAATTGGGGAACAGTCTCTCTACCCTTGGAATGTCCTTTGAGGCGGCTCCTTCTTCTGGTCCTTCTTCCAAGAGCCCCAGAGGCTAGAAAACCTAGCTCCACTCCACACAGCCCCAGGAGCTGCTCGGGGCTACGTTTAAGGACACACATCGCTCACCGCCCTGGTAGGCAACCAGACATGCCGTCCTGATTCGTAGGTGGGAACATCTGAGGCCCTCAGAAGGACAAGCACCTGTTTGAACAGAGCTGTGGAGACATCTACACAGTGCCCAAGGCCAGCCTGTGCTTTCCAGGGGGCTCGGAATTGCTACGAGAGGCAGGTTCTAAGGGATCATGTGTGTCCTGAGCCCAGGGTTCCAGGTGCTCTATGTATGTGGGTTACCTCGTCTCTAGAAGAGCCTCTTAGAGACAAGAGGGTGTGGACAGGCTCGGGCAGGTCACACAGCGGTACACCCTGCAGAATGGACTTGAACCCACATCTGTTTTCAAAATCCCTGTTTTGTTGGCTGGACTCTGCTATCTCCACTGAGAGCCGAGAAGTCTCAAAAGACAGAGGCGGGCTCCAGAACAGAGGTCCAAATCCCATGTACAGTCCTCATGTACAGTGAGTCATCTGAGTCCTCCTCTGCCTTTGGGGTTCAGGACTAGCTTGCATTAAGGGTATTTTGATTCCACGGATTTTAAAGTGCATATACACATAACGTTCTTGTATGTTAGGAGTGCAGGTAATTCAGAACAAGAAATTCTGCCTTCTGTTCTTACAATAAATACAATATTTATTTCATCTGAGCTCTCATTGAGCCATTGGGAGGCTGTTTTTACTGGTGGTCCCTTTGAGTGGCAGGAGGCACCTGCAGTTTGACTCTAATTTACTAGCTGTTTGACCCCTGAGCAAGTTATTTACCCCTCAACAGCCATACCATAAAATCCCCACCCCTCCCCCTGACTTGTTGGACTGACATGGGCTGACCTCTCCCCTCATCTCTGAACTTGACTTAGGCAATCTTGTCCTCACTCAGGCCCCCGAAGCCACACTGGCCTCGTCTATCCCTTCACCTTGCTAAGCTCACCCCTGTCCTCAGGGCTCTGTGCTTCCTGCATGTTCTGCCTGAACGGTGCTTCACCCAGAGCTGTGCTGGGCTGACTGGTCACTTAGTGACTTTGCCATTCTGGTCCCAGGTAAATAGCCCTCCTCAGGCGGCCTTCCCTGACCACCCCATGTACAGCAGCCCCTCCCCAAGCCATAGTCACAGCCTGCTGTACTGTTTTCACGGCATGCACAGCACGTGGCTTTTGTGTGTCTCCACTCCTCCCACCCCCAGGAACGCAAGTTCCCTCGAATCCTCCCCCCAACACACATAGACAGTGCCTGCCACACAGCACTGAGTTCTGTGTTCACTAATAAGTGAATGAATGGACCAATGAATAGATGGATAAATGGATGGATGGATGAATGGACGGATGTAAGGTTTCTGGAACTCCAATGGTGCTTCTTTGATGTCTGGCTGCAGGGATTGGGGGGGCAGTGAGAAGACTTCAGGTCCTACTGGCCCCCATCTTCTGGGACCACCAGAGATTGACTAGCATTTCAGGGGCCCTGCTGCCATCCCTCCAACATACCCTACTATTTCCAGCCCCTACACCTTTCCCCCTGTGGTTCCCTTCACCTGTTCTGCTGATGCCCCTGACTGTTGAAATCTCACCTAGCCTCCAAGGCTCAACTCAAATGCCCCCTGCCTCAGATTCTCTCTTGACTCAATGTGAAGAATTTTCTCCCTCCTCTGACCTTTGCAGGCTATACCGCTGTGTTGGCACAAATACTATCTCTTCCTCTGGACTGTAAGTGACTTGACTCCTTTCCAGTAACTCCTGGCACAGAGAAAGGACTCAGCAGACTTCCTGGACTGAAGCAGGTAGAAGTGCTGGCTGATGGCTAGAGGGACATGAAGATGGCCTGAGAGGTGGGTCACATCAGGACACCACCTGCCCCCCAGACAGCCTCAGGCACAGACCCTGAGACCAGGTTCCAGGCTAAACTTTTTTCTAGTTGGGAGTTTAAGCAAATTACTTTCCCACTCTGGGCCTCAGTTTATATGTCTGTAAAATGAAGATGGTAGGAGTAACCTCATGGCACCACATAAACTTTTGCAAGAAATAAGTGAGCTAACGCTTTGAAGTGCTTGACACAATGCCTAGCACATAAAACATACTCAATAAATGTCAATACTGTTATCGCAGACACAGACCTGAGTCTACTCTGGGCTCCCTCTTCCCACTTTGGGGGCCAGCGCCATGGAGCTAAGCTTGGAAATTCATCACAGAGAGCAGAGATTCAACAGGGATGCAGGACAGGGTTGTCTTTGCCCATATTCCTTCCATCCTTCCTTTCTTTATTCGGCAAGTATTTTTTGAGCATCTACTTTGTGCCGGGCGCTGGAGATTTTGCATGGAAAAACACAAAGTTCCCTCCCTCATGGAGCCTGCATTCTCATGTAGGAAATCAGAGAAGAAGTAGAAAGTAAGTAGACACTTAATTTCAGATATTGCATGTTCTATAAATAAAATAACAGGGCTATGTAGCAAAGAATGGCAAGGGTTGGTCAGAGAAAGTTTTGCTCAGGAGGTAGATTTCAGCTGAAACCTAAGGAATGAGAAGAGGGCGTCTGGGACAGTCCAGGCAGGGTACGAGCAATCTGATGAGCAGAAGGACAGCTGGTGAGGACTGAGTGAGAGGTGGGGCACAGAGCACGGAGTTTGAGGGGTCTGCGGTGGAGCCTTGGGGACCTGTGGCTGCTTTAAGAGGTTTGAGTTTTATTCTAAGCTTGACAGGAAGCCAGTGTGGGGTTTTAAGCAAGGTGTGACATGACTGTGCATGGCTGTTGGGTGAAGCATGGTCTTGGCAGGGGGACAGGTGGGAAATGGCAGCGGGGAGATAGTGGAGTGGTGGAGAGTGACTCCATTCAAGCATCTGGGCAGATCGAGTGAATGGGACCTGCTGGTGCACGTGGAAAGGAAGGAAAGAGGGAAACCAAGAATGACGCTGAGCTTTTGGCTAGAGCAACGAGGTAGATGGCGGAAACATTGCTCGGTGAGTAAGACTGTGGAAGAGCCAACTGGAGACGACGGGCAGTCGGAGTGGTGAGTAGGACATGGGAACGTGGACGCTGCATACAAAGAAAATATTCCAGGCAGGAGGTGGCCAGTGTTTGTTGGATAACACAAGTTTAGAGGTTAGGGCTGGAGTTACAGAGATAGCATAAGGTCCCCCAGGGGCAGGAAGGGCTCTGGAAGACCTCCACTTTCAGAGTCAGATGGAGGAGCCAGGAAAGGTGGGAGGAAAACCAGGAGAAGGTGTCACCAAAGCCAAGAAAAGACAGCATGGCAAAGAAGGGGTGACAGACTGTGACAAATGCTGCTGAGGGGTTGAGGG
Source organism: Lepilemur ruficaudatus (assembly GCA_963574885.1). Taxonomy (NCBI): domain Eukaryota; kingdom Metazoa; phylum Chordata; class Mammalia; order Primates; family Lepilemuridae; genus Lepilemur; species Lepilemur ruficaudatus. The sequence continues at coordinate 24,819 of CAUYRT010017670.1, forward strand.
AGGTGGGAGGTGGAACAGGTGGGAGGTGGGAGGTAGTCACATGCACATTTTTGGGGATCTGAGTCGCGGGGAGGGGAGCTGTCTAAGGGGAGAAGTGCGTTTGCGGTGTAGACAATGTCTTGAAGCTTTCTGCTGTGTGTGTGAGAGAGAGCGCACGCGCAGAGAAAGACGGCAATATCTGAAGGGCATGCGGGATTGAAGGAGGGTTCTTGTTTCCATATGCGATGGGAGAGAGAAGGCAGAGAGCGAAGGATTGATCACGCAGGAGACAGAGAGGATAATTGCAGAAGTAAAGTCCCGGAGACGGGCTGGCCTCTCACAGATAGGACGGGAGTCAGGATGGGGTTATGTCTGGGGCCAGAGGCAGGTGGCCGGGCCAGAGGAGGCAGAAGGAAGACGTGGGCTCCTGACACATCCCACTCCCAGCAGGAGGCATGGCTTCCAGCACGGATCCAGGAGTTCCCGTGTGACCTGGGCAAGTTACTGACTGTTTCTGGGCTGTGATTCCCCAGTAGGGGTCAGGGGACCTTGGAAATCACAGTCTCTGTTTGGCTTCCGTCCTGGTGTTAACACACTTGACCCAGCCTGTCTGAAAACCCTTCTGATAGGTTCCCAGCACAGAATGCCACTGGCTTTAGCCTGAGATGAAGGTCATCTGAAAGGTCAGCCAGGCCTTGCCACTCACCAGCTGTCAGGGGTCCAGGGACTGTGCCACTACCAACCCCAGTCCCTCACCCTTTTGGGACACCATGAACAAAAAAGTCTGCTTTGATTTCCCTGTATGTGACAAAAGGAAGAAAAAGCTCAACGGGCAGTTCTTAGGGGTGTGGGGTGGGTCCAGGGCCACAATTCTGTTTCCTCCTGCAGGAGGCAACAGGCTTTGGAGCCAGAACACACGCCCAGCTCTGCCACTTCCCAGTGCTGTGGTTTGCCAGAGACAGACTTACTGTGACGCTGGAGCTTCAGGGCCCTCTTTCTAGACCCTTCCCAAAGCCCCAAGTTAATTTCAGATACACAATTTTGTGTTCTTTCTCTTACAGAGGGAAGCCCCAAAGTGTCAAGCTCCACAAAACCAGAATCTGCTCTGGGACTTTGGTTAAATGACTTAACCTCACTTTCCCCTTCTGTAAAATGGGACACTCAGACCTGCCTCTTAAGATGGGAGAACGGATTACTGGGTGCCTAGTTCAGGGCAGGCAGTAGGGGCTCAAACTTCGTCTAGGGGCAGGGGAAGGGGCAGTGACACCTGTCTGGGCCCAGCTCCCCTTCCACCCAGGGTGTAGTTTCTGACCTGCCCACTGGCAGGGGTCCCCTTTTCCCATTCCCACCCCTCCTCCTTAGAACACTTAGCCCTTGAGGTCACAGGTGAACTCCTTCTCTTTCTGTTTACACTCTTACAGACACAAACTGCCCAAAGCCAGCTTTCTCCCACTCTCCCATCCCTCTCCAAACCTTGCTGTGCCCTCCCCTCCCCGCAGCCAGCTCCTCTCATCCCCCACTGTGGGCAGATCAACTCCACCTGCCACCCCGATCTCCCTCATGGAGCTGGCTTCCTGTTCCCCAAGGCAGTAGGTTTCAGGCACAACTCAGCAAGTCACATTGGGCTCCTGCTACTGGGTGCCAAGCAAAAGCCCCCTTTGACCTCTTAACCCCCAGCCCTCAGGAGGACCAGGAGGTTGTAGCCTCACTTCCAGGGCAGAGGGGATGAGGAAGGTTACTCTGGGTCCTAAGGATGCTCAACCCTGGCCCAGACAGTCCCCCTCCCAGTCCCCAGAGTTATCTGTGCCCAGAACGCCAGGTCCTTACCTTATGGGGGACAAGGATAGGCAGAGGCAGCAGGAAAATGGGCACAAAGATCACAATCAGGTAGAAGCGATAGGCCCACAGGGCCTGCCAACAGGTGGCCATCGTGCGAGCCAACGAGGACTGGCAGAGCCACCGCCTGCAGGAACCGGGGAACGCAAGGACTGAAGATGCAGCCCAGCCGGCAGGTAGCCGGGGCAGGCTTATTTAAAGCCCATGGAACGTTAACCATTGACCCATTCTGGCAGTGGGAGTGTTTTTGGAGTTCAGGAGGTGAGAGTGAGGAGGAGGGACCTGCGGGAGGAGTAAAGATCAGGAAGGGAGGTGGAAGTGGGGGGGGTACCAAGAAGTAAAAGCTTCAGTCTCCTCCAGGAAGTTAAGTCCAGAGTTAACTCCTTCTGTTCGGAGAGGCTGCTGAGGGCAGCGCTGGCAGAGCTAGGGAAGGAAGGGCGCTTGGAGAGCCCCCACCTGGCCCTCTGCAGGGAGCCCCCAAGGCCTCCCCACTGCCCGGCCTTTCCTCTGTCCTTTTATTCCCCAGAGCCCGGTTCTCAGCTGGGCAGTTTATATAGGGCCCTGGGTAGGTGGCTTCGTCACCTACCCTGCCTGTAGCTGCCTGTAGCTTCGTCCTGCTCCCTAGGAGTTTCCAGTCTAAGACTGAGGCAGCCCAGGCCTGGAGAAAGCCCTTCCCCTCCTTCCAGGTATCAAGGAAACTGTCAAAGCCACTGGTCCTGACTATTTCTTACACACTGTGTGACACTGATCCACTGGCTCA
>CAUYRT010017671.1:0-13226 GCA_963574885.1 Lepilemur ruficaudatus
AACCTTGCTGCTAATTCACGCGTAGGTTGAGATGGATTTGCTTCCACTGCAGCTTTCAGCTCATTATTATCCGTCTTGGTCTTAGGTCACCCACATGGCTCATTTTCAAGATTAAAATCACCAAAGAGGAACTTCTCAAACTGTCGATGTACTATTGTTCATTAGCTACATCCTTCCCAAACACTTCATTGGTATTTCAACCTGTCTGTGCTGCGTTGGTTCCAGGACAGAATTCATAATTGAAAATAACACGAGTTTTTGACTTATCCACAGTTTCACAAAAATTGCTCTAAAAACATTTGAAAGAGAATCACAAGCCAAACTACGCATTTGAAAGAATGAGGATGCACCTTCACAATAAAAATAAAACAAGAAGAGTTACAGTGGTATGTCAGAGATATCAACTGCCAAACTTAGTACTTAAGGAAATCAGACATTTCATACTTAATAACCTAAATATGAAATGGTTAGAGAAGAGCTAGACTAGGGAGAATGGGAAGTGAAAAAGCCAAAGTGTTTATTTTAACTTATTTTCTTTCCTATGCAACGTCCTTCATATTTCTCCTTACTTTTATTGACAAAATCACTGAAACCATAGCCTACATCTGCTGTCTCTACTTCCCAACCACCCATTTTGTCCATCCAGAGCCCGTGAAATACGTGGCCCAGAGGCATCAGCGACAATCTTCATGAGGAGCCCCCACCATCTCTGACTTCAGTTGACACTTGGAAGAGAAAAATCCCTTCTGTTTTTATTAGGCATTTTCAAGTACCAGGTGCACAGATAAAAGTCCTAAGTGTACACTCTTGAGGAGTTCACAGTGGGAGCAATGGATAAAAAATTATAATTAAGCTTGACAGTTGCTATAGGTGGAACACTACAGCAACATAATCCACAAGAGTGGTTCTCTGCACTTTTTTCTGTCTTAACCCCATGACGCATGACTTTCACATGTACGGCAAATTTCACGAACTTATTCCGCTCTTTCCCTTGCAGTCAAGAAAGCATAGCGTATTGGAATACTGACAAGGGAGAGTGACATTTATAGGGGTAATTTTGAACCATTCTTATTTAGTAAAAGGGAAAATATGTACAAACTTCAGACCTTTATGATAAGTAACAAATTCCTTGCGCTACAGCAGACGCCTGATGGATGAAGATGAGTTGGATCATAGGTGAGAACCTCTGGGATACAGACTCGTGTGGTTGGGCATTGAGGGAAGGAAAAGGTGGTGCAGAAATCAATGCAGACAGACAAGGGGTCCACTCATGAAGTATCTGCCATGCTAAGGAGTTTCAGTTTCCTCCGGGAGAGCTGACGGGCAGCATAGACACAGGAGGACGTGGGGAGTTCAGTTGAGCAAGGGTGGGCAGGCGCCCTCGGGTAGGGTAAAAGGACCCTATAGTGTCCCTGTTGCAGCTTCACGTGGGGGACGTCAAACTAGGAGTTGACAGTGGAAAAGAAGAGAACACATTTGAAGGAGAAATAAGTTTCATATCTGAAAACTTCCGACGGTTTTCAAGTGACCACGTTACGCTGCGTCACCGGGTAAAGCGCTTCTGTCTGATTGCTCCTTTTTCTCTTTCTTCATGAAATTCTTTCTCTTGTCCTCTAGCTCATAGCAAGGCAAGTTACTTACAGAGAGAAATTCAGGTTGGGTCCTTTCTTGTCTATCTTCACGTTCCCTTTAAAAATTCGTTAGCTCCTGTGGCGTCGCCGTGTATCCCGGTGCTGATGGCTCCCGGCTAACCTACTGGGGGCCCAAAGTCCGAGAACCGATCAGAGTGTAATGTCTTCACTCCTTGGCCTTTACAGTAGCCAACTTTCTAAATATTCCTGTTTCCATCATAAGGAACTAATTCTCCCAGTGGCTCAAATTCACAACTTCAAATTAATTTAAAATTATTTCCCTTTCCTAAAATTCCCTTTATCTAAGCAGTCAGCAAGTGGCCTCAACCTTTTCCCTCTAAATGCCTCTTAAATCCACCTGTTCTTCTCTAGCACTCGGCACTTGCCACAGAGCTGGGTCTAGCACAGGCGCTCAGTAGTTACCGCTGACTGAGGGACGGTCTACCTAAGCCCAGTGCCCTATAGCTTTATGCCTAGACCATTGCTGCAGCTCCTCACGTGACTTTTATCTGCCTGCTCTTCTTGACACAAAACCTACTAACAACTTCCCATGGCCAATGGACTAAAACCCAAATCCCATAATCTGGCCTCACCCACCTGTTCAACTTTATTAGTACCTGAAAGGGTGAAAAAAGTGGAAGGAACCTCAGGTGGCCTGGGGAGAATAATGGGTACATGCCTTTATTCATTCTACTGGTTTTTTTTTTTTTTGGTGTTTTGTTTTGTTTTGGTGGGATGTTTGTCCCCACAGAATGTTTTGAAGCATTGTGCAAATGACCCCTTTATGTTGGACGATTTTGCCAAAAATCCGTCCTAATGCGTAGATTTAATGATTCTCTTCCCATTTCCTTCCAATACTGTGCTTGCACATCCCCACCCCTCATGCACTTCTTCACCAAGGAAACAAGGTTCCCACCCTTCTCCTAGTTACTCCTTCCAGACACCTGGTAGTTATCCTTAACCCCTACCTCACCTGCTTATACACAACACAATTCCTGTCTGGGGTTCATCCAGCTCGCCCCAGTTCTACCACCAGCCGTAATGCAAATGCACTGTTGCTCACTTGCCTTCTAACCTGGTTTCCTTAACTCCAGATTTATATTTTCTCCAACCCATTATCCATCTATAGCAGGCGTTGGCACATTATAGCCTGAAGGCCACATCCTGCCCACTATTTGTTTTTGTCAATAACGTTTATTGAAGCACACCCAAGCTCATTTGTTTACACGTTGTCTCTGGCAGATTTTGCTCCACAAAGAGCCCTGAGTAGTTGCAACAAAGATCGTGTAGCCTGAAGAGTCTGCAATGTTTGTTACCCGGCTCTGTATAGAAAAATTAGCTGACCCTTGCTCTCTAGTAACAAGAATGATTTCCCTGAAATTCAGATATAACCACATTACTATTGTGTTTCAAAATTTTCAGTGACTTCTCTTTGCTGTTGAAATAAAATCTAACAACTTTCCTATAATGAAACCTAAATCACGGATCCATACTGATCTCACACCTCCTCCCCGCCCCCTCTGCTGCCCCGTCCACACTGACATTCCTCATACTTCTCACAGTGTGCCAGGCTCTCTTTTGCACCCAAGGTCTTTGTGCATGGGACTCTTTCTGGCTGGAATGCCATTCTTTCTTCCCTTGCTATCTTCCCTGCATCCTACCATTAATGTTACACAGCAAAATCTTTGTCTTCTTTCAGATCAAAAATTGAATGTCTTTTCCTAAAAAAAAAGTGACTTCCCTGATCCTCTTAGTCTAATTTGGTTATCCTTTTTACTCTCTCATGGCCCTCTCAGCCTTATTAGTGCTTTAAACAGCCTTATTAAGGTATACTTTGCATACCTTGGGCTATAAATTTTAGCCCATGCAATGGGCTATACAATTTGCCCATTGTAGTTATACAATTTTACAATGTTTAGTGATTTTATAGTTGTGCAGCCATCACTACCATCCCATTTTAGACCATTTCCATTACCTTAAAAATGCCTCATGCCTATTTGCATCAGCCCCTGCTCCTACCTCCAGCCTTCGGGCTCATTAATATGCCTTCTCTCTAAATTGGCCCTTTAGGGCCACGTCTTATACATGGAATCAGATAATATGTGGTCCTTTCCATCTGGCTTCATTTACTTAAGCAATTTTTTTGAGATTTACTTATGTTGTAGCATGTTTATTCTTTTTCAATGCTGAACAGCATTCCATTATATGGATATCTCACATTTTGCTTATCTGTTCATCAATTGAGGGGCATTTGGCTTGTTTCTAATTTTTAGCTATTAAGCGTAATGCTACTATGAACATTCATGTACATGTCATTGGGTGGACGTATGTTTTAATTTCTTCTGGGTAGATTACTAGTAGTGAAATTTTATGGTAAGTTATGTTTCACTTTTTAAGAAACTGACCAACTGTTTTCCAAAGTGGTGATACCTTTTTACATTATGACCGGCAACATAGGAAGGTTCCAGTGTCTCCATATCCTTGCTGACACTTCGTATTGTCTGTCTTTTTGTTTATCGTCATTCTAGTGAGTGTGTACTATCCCATTGTGGTTTTAGCATTTGTTTCCCTGATGACTAATGACTTCGGCTTCTTTTTATGTGCTTATTAGCCATTGTCATAGCTTCTTAGTGAAATGTCTACAAAAATATTTTTTTGTGTTTTAATTGAATTTTTGGTCTTCTTATTGAGTTGTAGGAGTTGCCTATATATTCTGGATACAAGTAGTTTATAAGATATATGATTTTCAAATATTATCTCCTAATCTGTTGCTTGCCTTGTCTTTTCTGTCTAGAAGCACAAAAATGTTTTAATTTTTGATGAAGTCCAAGTTATCAGTTTTTTCTTTTCTACTTTTTTTTTTCCTTTTCACCCAGGCTGGAATGGAATGGTTAGATCATAGCTCACTGTAGTAGCCTTGAACTCTTGGATTCAGGTGATCCTCCTGCTTCATCTTCCTGAGTAGCTGGGACTACAGGCATGTGCCACCACACCTGGCTAATTTTTTTATTTTTTTATTTTTTGTAGAGACAGGGTCTCACTATGTTGCCTAGGCTGCTCTCAAACTCTTGGCCTCAAGCAGTCCTCCTGCCTCGGCCTCCCAAAGTGCTGGAATTAGAGATGTGAGCCACCGCATCTGGTCAGTTTTTTCTTTTATGGATCATGCATTGGTTTTGTATCTAAGAACTCTTTATCCATTCCAAGATATTGCAGATTTTCTCATATGACTTCTTCCAGAAGTCTCATAATTTTAGCTCTTAGATTTAGGTTTATAATCAATTTTGAGTTAATTTTTGTACATTTTGTGTGAGGTAAAGATCTAAGTTCATCATTCTGTATGTGATATTCAATTATTGCAGCACCAATTGTTGAGAAGACTATCCTTCCCCTATCTAATTGTCTCAGCATCTTTGTTGAGCACTGATTAATCATAAAAGTAGGGATGTATTTCTGGACTCTCAAGCCTGTTCCATTGATCTACCTGCCTATCCTGCATCCATACCACACTGTCTTGATTACTGTAGTTTATGGTAAGTTTTGAAATTTTGTAGTATTTTTTTTCAAAATTGTTTTAGCTATTCTTGGTACCTTGTTTTTCATATAAATTTTAGAGTCAATTTGTGAATTTCTGCGAAAATACAATGGGGATTTTGATAAGGATTAATTTTAATTTAAAGATCAATTATCAAAAGCTGCAATATTATTAGTATTGAATCTTCCAGTGCTTGAACATGGAATGTCTCTCCATTTATTTAGATCTCCTGTAATTTTTCTTTGCAGTGTTTTGTAGTTTTCAGTTTATATATCTTATATCTTATTTGCTGAACTGATCCCTAAGTATTTTATTCTTTTTGATGCCATTGTGGATTGAATTTTCTTTATTTCATTTTTGGACTTTTATTGCCTAGTAAACAGAGGTACAGTTTTTGATTTTTATATATTGATCTTGTAACCTGAACCTTGCTAAAATATTAATAGTTTATTAGTTATAGTAGTTTTGGGATTTTCTACATACAGGATTATATCATCTGCAAATAAAAACAGTTTTACTTCTTTTCTAATCTATGTACATTTAATTTTTTTCTTTTTCTTCCTTTGTTTTCTTTCTTTCCTATTGCACTGGCTGGACTCTCTAGCACAATGTTGAATAGAAGTGGCAAAAACAGGCCCCTGATGTTAGGAGGGAAACGTTCAGGCTTTTACCATTAAGAATGATGTTAGATGTGGGTGTTTTATAGATTCCCTTTATCAGATTGAGGAAGTGCCCTTCTATTCTTAGTTCCTTGAGGGTTTTTATTAACTCATGAACGGATGTTGAGTTTGTCAAATACTTTATCTACAGCTATTGAGATAATTATGTTGCTTTTGCCACTTATTCTATTATTATAATATATCCATTGCTTTTTGTGTATTAAGCCAACCTTATATTCCTGAGATAAAACCCACTTGGTTGTGTTACAGAACCCTTTTGTATGTTGCTGAATTTGGTTTGTTAAGATTTTGTTAAAGAGTTTTCTGTCTATGTTGATGAGGAATATTGATCTATAGTTTTTTTTCTTGTGATGTCTTTGTCTTTGGCACTCTAATTCTCCTTTCACCCTTGATTCTATACATACACATATATACTGTATATACTAAATTAATCATTATTTGATTAATGTGTGTCTCTCTAACTAGACTGCAAGTTCCCGTGAGGTCAGAAACTGTCTGTCTTATACACTTCTGTGTATTATATACACTGAAGTCACATAAACAGATATCCAAAGCATTAAATACTACTATTTTGTATCTTGATTTGAACATGAGACAAATATTGTTACCTATATAACTTCATAATTTTTAGCTCTCTTGGCTTTTCCTAGCTCTGGTTAATATACTGTGATCAGGTTTGATTTTGTCTTTCTTATTGTTGATGTTTAAGTGTGAATAAAAGAATGTATGCATACCTCTGTCTACTCTTCTTTGTATTGACTCTTTATTTCATACACCCGAGGTGATTTTGAATTCAGGATCTGTTGTCTTTCATGAGTTATTTGCATTATCTTCAAACTATATTAAATACCTTCTTGGTTTCCTATGTATGGTTCAGATGTCACCATGACTCTTTGTCTTAGTCCATTTAGGATACAGTGACAAAATACGATAGACTGGATGGCCTACAAAGAACAGAAATTTATTTCTCACAGTTCTAGAGGCTGGGAAGTTCAAGATCAAGGTGCCAGCAGCTTTGGTGTCTGCTGAGGACCCACCACTTTGTCCATGAATGGTTATCATTCACTTAACCTCACATGGCAGAAGAGGTGAGGGAACTCTCTCAGGCTTGTTTTATAAGGACAATGATCCCACTCCTGAGGGCTTTGCCCTCCTGACCAAATCACCTCCCAAATGCCTGATACCATCACCTTGGGGGTTGGGATTTCAACACATGAATTTGTGGGGGACACAGATTTCTCTTTCCTGATTGGTACACAGACATTGTGTGTGTTGCTCTGGTCTGCTTCATTGTTCAGAATGCAGCTGAGACTGTCTAAACCAGTTTGTTGTTCATGCTTTTATGTGCTCCATCTCTGAGCTGGGGCCCAGTGGGAGATCTGCCCCATCTTGGTCACCTGTCAACATTACAGCTTCTCCAACTTGTTCATCATATTGTTCCAAGCTCAGCTAAAAAACTACCACTTTGTTGTCTTTAGCATGTTCTCAAATATTCAACTCAGTTTGAGCTTTGACTATTGCAACATTCTTACAAATAAATGCTGCTATTTTTATGTCTGTAAAGTAAAATAAAGATGGCAATTCATGAGCCTGTCTACAACACTCTGACATCCAACAGATATGAACAGCTAATGGGTTACTTTTCTTTATCAATAAATGGTAGCATTATCTTTAGGGCTTAGAACCATAGCCTTGTGTTTTAAGTGGTATTTTATAAAGAAGTGGTTAAAAATGTAGCTAGTCCTGATTAGACTCTAGCTCTAAGTCAGCTTCCTAATGCTTAAAACAAAGATGATAACATGATAATTTATTCTTGGGCTAAGATAAAATGATATAACTTGCATAAAGCCCTAGTACAGTGCCTAACACATAGTAAACTACAATATATTGTTATTGTCATTATAATCATTATTGATGAGCACAGTATAAGCATGCTGTCTGCATTTGTAGGGATTTCTGTATGACAGAAAACAATTTGTGACCCTTACGCAAATAGTGAAGGTTTGAGATGATGCATTTTTGATAAAACATAGTGACCCTCCCTTTTTGTCCAGTTAGGAATCTCTGACAATTAGCATTATCTCCCACAGAAAGACATTTAGGATCTAAATCAATAACGTACATAATGTCTTCCCTCTTGCTTTTAACTCAGAATAGCTTAGACCCAACAAACAGAATTTAATTTTTGTTAAATAATCTGAATCTGTAGGACCTTATCTTTTATTCATAGCTTCGTTCTGTATCCAGGCAAAGCAACTTGGTATGTGGTGTATACAATATTGTATGTCTTTGCTGTTGCAGCTTCTCAGGACTGTGGTTATCTCTGTATATATACAAAACTACCCAGAAATTTATCTTGAGGAAATGCTGACTCACAAGTGCCCGTATTCTTTAAAAAAAATATTCATCAGGAAGATCACTGTAGGCACTGGGATAGGAGTAACAAAATTATAGAATTCAATTTTATAGTGAATCTTCTGGGCTACAACATCTCTAGAGCATGTGATAATTTCCACAGTGTGAGGAATGACACATGCCATGAACACCTACCTACCATTTGATGTTTTCTGCAAATAATTTCACTAGCAGAATCAAGTCTACAAATGTTCACAAATCTTTTGGGATTCCCACTGCTCCTTACACATTTGTACTTTATTTAAACAAAGTAATGTGTGAGGCCATTCATTAATTTACAGTAAAATTATTGAATAGCTGTTGTACTCACCTGGAAAGATGTCCATAATATGTATGAAGGGTATACTATTTTTAAAACAGTATATATGCATGGTATGTGCGTGTACAAGTATATATGTAGAAACAGGACAAGTTAGGAAGAATATGTATTAGATAATTACCTCTGGTGTATAGAATTTCGATGAGCAAGGTGGTGAGAATGTTGACTTTCTTTAGTATATAATTAACAAAACAAATGGTGTGTCTGATTTACATTTTTAAGTTTACCTACAGTATAGTGAATGGTGAGGGGGACAGAGAATCAGAATGAAAGCAGGGAGGGCAAGAAGGTTTTATGTCAATAAAAGGTGATGTTGGCTTGCATCAGAGTGAAATGAAGTAGAAATGGAAAGAAAATAATGGATTTGGAATACTTTTTACATGTAGAGACAACAATCTCTGTCTTTGTGATAAAGGGGGCAGGGTGAGAGGAAAAGAGTAGAATAAATGATGACTCTCCTGTTTTTTGGCCAGTTTGCTGTGCTGTTTATGTATTCAGAGTCTAGTGCCTTCAGGCAACTATAAGGTGTGCAGCACAGCTAGAGCATGCTATTTATCCATCCATCTTCACTGATCTATGGAGTGCTTGCTGCATACAACACCAGAGTTCTAGGCACTGAGATTCAGGAGTAACAAAGCAAAGTCTGAATCTCATGAAACTTGGTTGGCGGAGTTAGACAAGAAGTAAACAAGTAAATCTTTCAGCAGATGGCTGACTGGACACAGGCAGTATGTGCCTTCTCCACCGAGAGGAGCGAGAGTAGTAAGCAGATCCAAACATTTCAAACAGATTATCGAGGAGAGAATGCTAGGATTTAGCGGAGAAGCAGCAGGAAGCACCAGAAGTGGGTAAGGAAAGGGCTCAGGGTAATTGCCCATCCAGGGGATGGCTAACAGCTGGGAGAAGCTCCTGGATGTAGTGAAACGGTAAGAGAGATGCCCCCAGGGCTCCACTCTCTGAGACAAGCTTTATGATCTTGACTACAAGAGAAGCCCACAACCACACCAGGCCTAACACGGGGAGCTTGGAAACTGCACAGAGACATTGTTCCAGAAAGGGAACTCACGTGGAACCCCATAGGCACCCAAGCCTAGAGCAGCTTGAGCTCGGTGCCATTCTGAGAGCCTAGACACTGGGGAACCACAGGTGTGCCTAAAGCCACTGTGTAGCTTCAAGGAGAGATAGAGGAGGCCAGGCTCTCCCACACACCCCTGGGAAGGTATCTACTGCCCTGCTGTGGGCTTCTTTTCAGACTGAGATGTGGGCAGACAGCATTTTTCACAGTTTCTCACTCAAGCTGACTAAATGGGTGGGGCCCAGGCCTTTCTGGTCCCAGATTGAAGGCACCATTTTGAGGTTTTGATACAGCGCTGTGTCCTGCCCTCGGGCTGGGTCTGGGCTTGACACAGCTGTAGCCACTTCCTGGCTGGGGAGGGGCAGAGAAACCAGGCTTTCGAGCACACATCTGGAACAATGTCTACGATCCTGCTCTTGGCTATTGTAAGACTGAGCCTTGAGGAAACTCACTCTCCACAGTTTCCTACCAGTGCAACCTGCCTAAGAAGGGCCCCACCCTCTTTGGTCACAGGGCAAGGGCACCATTTTGGGAGTTTGAAGCTGGGAAGTGACCTGGACTTGGGCTGAATTTGGGCTGATGCAGCCCTACTCAGCTGAGGAGCAACAGGGGAGCCTGAGCTCTCCTACACACACCTAGGATGATTCCCACTGCCCTGTTATGGGATGCTGTAGAACCAAGTTGTAAGCAGACAGCGCTCCATCCAGCATCTTGCCCATGCTGTATACCTGGAAGGGCCTCACTTTCTCTGTCACAGGCCCAAGGTGTTAGTTTGGAAATCTATAGCTGGTCAGCGCCCAGCCCAGATGAGGAAGATCAGAGGAGCCCAAGCTCTCCTACCTAGTCCTAGGACAATTCCCACCACCCTGCTGCAAGCTGCAGTGAGACTGAGATGGGGGCAGATGGCACTCCACCCAGCATATTGCCCATGCTGATTGCCTGGAGGCGGCCCCACCCTCTCAGGTCATAGGCCCAAGGTGCCACTACGGGAGTTTACAGTTGGGCAGCCCAGGGAAGGGACATGGAGATGGGAACCTCCCCTCCTAAAACTACCCAATGATGCAGACATTGCTGCCTCTGCTCCCAAGCATGAGCTTTTGGTGGGAGTGAGCTGTGGGACAACCCAAGCAGTTCTGGGTTTGGGAGTATACCCCTGGTAACACTCTGCACACTACACCTGGGTTCTGCACAGAGAGGGCAGCTCATTGACCTTCCTTCCTGAACAGGCAGTGTTTTTGTATCTGTCTTGACCTGGGAATATCAGTCCCTGGGTCTCTACACTGCTGGATCCACGGCCAACACTCCTAGCACCCACTCAGATCACAGCAACCTTGGGGGACTGGTGGGTCCCAGGGGGCACTGTGGGTCTCCCAGAGCTTGAGCATTCAGGGAAGGCCACTTAAAGCTGAGAGAAGAATGAAGCATGCCAGAAGGCCTCTTAGGACAAAGGGGACCAGGGCACTGGCTTCTCACCATTGGGGGCCTTCTCCTCCTTCCCTCTCCTGCCCACTGCTTCTGTGGCAGTCATGGCTGTTTCCACTTAGGAGGGTTGAGGGTTCCACGGGGCACTTGCTAACAGCTGCACCACCTCTGACAGAGTGCCTATCATACCCAGGATTCTAGGAAGCTTCCCACAGCAAGTGTTTTTGTGGGCCCCAATGACAAAATCTACCATCTCCCCTGAGGGAGTGTGGAGCTAGTTGTCCTCTTCCTGAGTGAGCTGCCTGTCTCTTCTGGGAGGAGCCTACCTTCCCTGGAGGCAAGTCCCTAGCAAAGCACACCTGCCCCACAGGAGCATTTCAGCCAGTCTGGTAGCCCTGAACACAGTGGTTGAGCTGCCTCCACCAGCTCTGCTTCAGCTAGGTCAAAGTGGGGGCTGGGAATCTGGGATCATTTGTGCTCCCTGGGGGACAGAGACTGCTGCCACTGCTGAAGGAGGGAGGTGTGAAGAGCTTGTGGGTCCCACAGCTGCCTGCCACTATTAAACTCATCAAGAGGCTTTCCCAGGCTCACAGTGCGTCTGATCTTCTGCATGAGCATTTGTCCAGAGAATAAGATCACCCTACCCCTCACTATCACAGCCAGTGCCTGAACTCACGGAGGTTTGAGGGCAAGTTTGCCAGCCTGTTCTCGGGGCTCAAGCAAGCCACCCAGGGGCCTGGGAACTGGGAATTACCTAACATAGTCCACCACTGGCACTTGAACACTCTCCCAGGGCTCTGAGGTCCACCCGACCCAAATTGCCAGCAACACTGTTGTGGGTACTGACCTGCATGAGCTGAAAGGCAGTGTACTTCTCCTCCACACTGAGAAGCGGAGCTCCTGGCAGAGAACAGGTGAACCACGAAGCTGTCTGTTTTGAGCTGAGGGAAGAGGTTCTAGATGGACAGGAACCAGCATAAGAACTCTGGCAATAAAACAAACAAACAAACAAAAAATGACTCTTTCAAAATCCCCAAGATCACATTAGCTGTTCAACAATGGACTCCAATCAAAAGGAAAATTTTGAAATGTCAGATATGGAATTAAAAATACAGATCACAAGCAAGCTCAAGAGAATTGATGAGAAAGTTGGAAACTAATACAAAGAAACAAACAAACACAAAATCAGGACATAAATGAAAAATTTGAGAAAGAGATAGATATTTAAAAAAACAGGACTTCTGGAAATGAGAGTCATTTAGGGAATTTCAAAATGTAATGGAAAGTCTTAACAACAGACTAAACCATGTAGAAGAAAGAATTTCAGAGCTTGAGGACAAGGCTTTCTAACAATTAACCTAGTCAGTCAAAAATAAAGAGAAAAGAATCAAGAGAATGAACAAAATCTCTGAGAAATACGGGATTATGTAAAATGTCCAAACACAAAATCATAGATATCCCCGAGGAAGAAGAAGAAAAATAAAGAAGCGTGAGAAATGTATTTGAAGGAACAGTGGAGAGAAACTTTCCTGGTCTTGCTAGAGGTTTAGACATCAGATACAAGGTCAATGAGCTTCTGGAAGATCCTTTGCAAATAGGACATCACCAACTGATAGTTATCAGTTTGGCAAAGTCAATGTGAAGGAGAAAATCCTACAAGCTGGGAGATGAAAGTATCAAGTAATTTACAAAGGAAAGCCCATCAGACTAACAGCAAACTTCTCAGCAGAAACCTTACAAACCAGAAGGATTAGGTTTCCATCTTTAACCTTAAACAGAATAACTGTCAGCCAATAATTTTGCATCCTATTACACTAAGTTTCATAAACAAATGAGAAATAAAATCTTTCCTTGACAAGCAAACACTAAAAAAATTTGTCACCATTAGAACTGCCCCACAAGAAGTGCTCAAAAAGGCTCTAACACTGAAAATAACAGTTGAAGCCGGGCGCGGTGGTTCACGCCTGTAATCCTAGCACTCTGGGAGGCTGAGGCGGGCAGATCGCTCAAGGTCAGGAGTTTGAAACCAGCCTGAGCAAGAGTGAGACCCCGTCTCTACTATAAATAGAAAGAAAGAAATTAATTGGCCAACTAAAGATATATATAGAAAAAATGAGCCGGGCATGGTGGCACATGCCTGTAGTCCCAGCTA
>CAUYRT010017672.1:0-23144 GCA_963574885.1 Lepilemur ruficaudatus
AAGAGAATGGTGGATCCAAGACCCTCATCCAGGTTTATGTGTCCCCAAAGTCTGGGATCTGTCCCTTATAGAACTGGGCTTAACAGTATGACAGCCAGAAGGCTGGGGAGGTTTGCATGTTGAAGAAGAGTTGGTCGGTCACAGAAAGTGGAAAGGAGAAAAGATAAGATAAGACAATTGTGGGAGACATTGCTATAATAGGATTCCCCAAGATTTTGGGTTCTCCTCTCTTTCTGTCATATACCCCCTCAAGGTGAGGCATGCTCATGTGACTTTCTTTGGCCAATGAAATGTGAGCATAAGTGACACATATCACTTTTGGGTCAGAGGCATTTAAGAGCCACTGAGTGATTGTCTGCATTCTCTTTCCCTGCCAAGCAATCGTTGAAAGAGTCTGGGCTAAGCTGATACATGAAGGATAGTCACTGATACCTACAGAACATTCTAAAAGAGTAAAAAAAGAAACTTACGTTAAACAACTATATTTTGGTGATGTTTGTTACAGCAGCACAACTTTGCCCACCCTGACTAATACAATGATGACCATGAAAGAGTTACAAAGCTTGATATTTATACAAAATGAAACGTAGGATTCAATATTAGCATGAAAGAATCTACTCATGGATGTCAAATCAAAGACAGAGTTGTTTTAGTTGCTTAAAAATAGAACAGCAATATGACGGCTGTTGGAAAGGCAGCACAATGTTGTAGGTAAGTGGAGTCTGCCCAACTTGAGTGTAATTCCTGTCTCAGACTCTCCCCAGCTGGGTGGTCTTAGCTCCCCTGAGCCCATTTTCTCCTCTGTAACACGGGATTGACACCAACACTAACTTCATACAAGGGCTATGAGTTTTAGAGGAGATTATAAAACAAAGTCCTCAACTTAGCACCTTGCACGGAGCAAGTCCTCAAGAAATATAACTATTATTAGTGAAATAGGAGGAAATAATCACTGGCAGGAATGAAAAGTGTTAGCTCCCCCCTTCCCAGCAATGCCCTGCGAGTCCTGAAAGAGGGCTGCTTTCAGGCCTGCGGGGGTTAATCCAAGAAACACACATGCACATGCACAGGCGCACGCACACACAGCCCTGCGTGCTGCCCTTTGATCCCTCTCCCAAGGCGGGAATGGAGATGAAGTCTAACAACTGTGCGGCCCTAATTGCATTTTCTTCCTGAAAGAGCGTCTGGTGCAGAACACCTGCGGTCCTGTGCTACGTGACGGCAAGGCAGTCATGCAGGCAGCGGAGTCACAAGCAGCGTGCAAAATCAGGGGCTCTGGGGCCTGAGGCACAGCTAGACCTGGCAGACCCCCGAAGCACCCCGCCCCAACGGCTGCTCCCACCATGTTAACAAAGCTTCCTGCATAAGGCTAGGGGAAGTCTGGAGTTTTATAATTGATCCCCAGGGGTTGAGGGTGGGGAGAGAACAGTCCAGAAATTTTCCTGATGCCCCAGGAAACAGAATACCTAGCAGGGGTGGTTGGAAACAGAGGGTTTGGAAAGGCAGAGGCCAGGACCCAAAATCAAGCCATGATGTCACTAGCTGTGCCACCGGGGACAGGTGCCCTGTGCTCCTTGAGAACCAGTTTCCTCAGCTCTAAGACCCGAGGAGGTCACATTTGCAGAATCGGATGAGATGATCTAACATGCTCAGGCACGTAGTGGGTGCCTGGTAAATTTTAACCATTATAATTAGGATAATTTATTCATTTATTAGACAAACATTTATTGAGCAATTGCCATGTGTCAGGTTCAGTTCCCGCTCAGGAAACATAGGTGATCCACTGAAACTAAGTCTCTGCCTTTGTGGAGTTTATATTCTGGTGAGGGAGAGAGAAAGTGAGCATGCAAACCAATTAGAGAAATTTAGCATGGGATGGTGCTTTGGAGGAAATAATAGGAAGATGGGTGGAAGAAGAGTTGAGAATGGGGAGCCCTACTTTAACCAGGCTGGTTAGGGAAGTCCTCCCTGAGACATTTGAAGGAGAATTGGCAACTAAGGGAGGCTGGAGAGTAGTGTGTTCCAGGAAGAGGGAACAGCAAGTGCAAAGGCCCTGGGGTGGGTGGGCTCCCTGTCATTATGTGCAGAGATGACACGAAAAGTTGCATAAACTACAACCACCATTCATCCAAATTCACAAGAGCTAGGCTCAATATAGAAGGTTTTCAGATGTTCTAAGGTTCTTAAGCCCAGAGCACAGGGGGCAAATCAGCACCAATACTCCATAAAAGGTGGTTTAAAACTGTTTCATCCCCTCTACAAATATTCACTGAGCATTCTCTATAAACCAGGTAGTGGACTGGATACTAAGAGATGTAAGTAAATCAGGATGACTGTTGCCTTCTGTGCCCATGACCACCCTGCATCCAAGCTCCAAGCCCAGGGTCTGAAACATAGAAAGTGCTCAGCAAATATTTGTTGGCAGAGGTAACATGAATAATAACATTTGCTAAACTCTTATTCAGCTTTTCTACACCATTGACATATTAACTTATTTAACCCCCCACAACTCTTGCCTCAGATACAATTATTATCCTTACTTTACAGAAAGGAAAACTGAAGCTCAGAGAGGTCCAGTAACTTGCCCAGGAATACACCGCTAATAAGTGGCAGAGCAAGGATTCAAAGTCTTGACTGCCTGGCCCTATCGTCAATGCTCTTAACCACCAGCAGGGTGCCCAACCACCCTGCCTGGAGCTGTCCTGGTTTCAGTGCTGAAAGTTACATGTCCTTGAAAACACCTCAGTCCTGGGCAAATCAGGACAGTTGGTCACTCTATCCAGTACTGCCTTTCTCACAGGGTACATTGGGTCCCCCTTTCTACACAGGGTCATGAAATCAAATAAATTTCAATATGGTAAGGTAAGTACCATGGAACAGCAAAGGGAGCAATAAACTCTGCCAGGAAAGAAACGTTCAAGTAAGACTCCAGGAGGAGAGGAAATCCAAGATAGAGTTTGGAGAATGAATAGGAGTTTTTCTTTTTGGGTAAGAGACAGGAGGGCTTTATGGGCAGAGGAGGAAAGTAAAAAAATGGGGCAGGGAGATCCCTAAACAAATAGGGATTTTTGAAGTAAAAGGTTTAAAGAAGAAAAAAGCAAGAACAAAAAGGGAAGTCAGATATTGGAGATCTGAAGCTGAGGTTTTATCCCGCAGTCAATAAGGGGCCATTAAGGGATTTGACGTTGGAAAGGGACACAGCCAGATTTGCATTTTAGAAGGACCACTTTGGCAGCTTTATGGAGGAGGGACCCGAGGGCTCCAGGGTAATTTTGCACAAAGACGAGAGACAATGATGACCTGGACTTCAGCAGTGGCTCTGAGATTGAAGAAGAAGTCTCCATGGAGAAAGCCTTGAACAGGGCTCAAAACCCACAGCAGCAACCCAAAGGTAAAGGAAATATTTGGAAACATGCAACCTGGAATCATGGGAAATGGATATTCTACCTGATATTCCAGCTTGCCCTGGTCAGTTGCATCTTTTTTATATTTGAAGCACAGCATCCTTCACTAAAACCAACTGCTCCCAGCTTACTCCCAGCTCACTCAACCACTCAGTCATTCACTCGGCAAACAGCACCTACTCTCTGTCAGGCACCATCGTTCTAGGCACAGGTATTAAGGGTCCACAGCAAACCAGATCAACGGTCTTGTTCCCGCCCTCCTGTGACTCTCAATCCAGTGGGAAAACAGGCACTAAATCAGCAAACACAACTAATTAAAGAGTTTTCGATTTTAGAAACTATGAAGGAAACCAACAGGATGGTAAGGGAGAAAATACCCCCAGTTTAAACTGGGGGATCAAGGGAATCCTCCCTGGCCTGAGCAATGGTCAACAGATAACCAGGTGAGCATTCTAGGTAGAGGGAGTTGTGTGTGCAGAGGCCATGCGATGGGAAAAGCTTGGCACATGCCAAGAGCTTTAACGAGACCTGTGTGGCTGTAGCAAAGCAATCAAGCTGGTGAGAGGCCCCAGATGACATGGAGAGGGGACAGGAGACACATCACACAGGGCCATGTGGGCCTTGGTGAAGAGTTTGGATCTCATTCTAAGTGAAAAGGGAAAAGCCACTGGAGGACTTAATTAGGGGAATAAACGATCAAGTTCACATTATACAAAGATTTCTAGGACAGCTGGGTGCAGAATGGACTATAGGTGACCAACAGTGGCTGCAGAGATGTGAGTAAGGAGGCGGTTGTCATTGTCCAGGTAAGAGAAGACACGAGTCTGGACCAGGTTGGTAAGTGTAGGTGTAGACAGGAGGGTGCAATGGAGAATTATTTGGAGGAAGATGGAATCTATCTATTTTAAAAGAGTACTTTGAAAGGAAGATCTTCAAAAATGACACCCCATTCCCCCAATTTCTTAAGCCAGGAATCTAAGAGTCATCTTTTTGAGAGGTAGCTCTCCACTCAATTGGAAATTAATCACTGCTCACTTTCCCGTATGGTCCTGATTTCTGATAGAAAAACAAACCATTTCCTATAACAATAACCTTCCTTCTATCCTCTAATGGGGTTGAATTGTATTCTCAAAAAGATATGTTCAAGTCCTAAACCTTGCTACCTGTGAATGTGACCTTATTTGGAAATAAGGTTTTTGCAAATGTAATTAAGATGTAAGTTAAAATGAAGACATATTACTGGACATACAATAGATTAGGGTGAGCCCTAAATCCAATCACTGGTGACCTTATAAGAAACGACAACAGACACAGGGAGAATTCCATGCTGAAGCTAGGAGAGGAAGGGAAGAATCCTCCCCTGGAGCCTTTAGGGGATCTTGACCCTGACGACACCTTGATTTCAGACTTCCAGACTCCAGAACTATAAGAGGATAAATTTCTGTTGTTTTATGTCACCAGGTTTGTGATAATTTATTACAGCTGCCCTAGGAAAGAAATATACCTCTCCAACAGCCAGAAGCTGAGGGGGCCAGAGTCACTCACTTCTTTTCGCTGATGCTGGTTGGAGCTTAATTCAGTTTGAGCAGTCACATGATCCTGACTTCTAGGGTCGAGGCAGCAGTTCACCCCACATATGGGTGTAAAATCTGAACAAGTAGGCAAGTCTTTTGTGGTACAAGATCCAATTCTCAATAATTCCAACTGAATTCCCCTTCTCCAAAGTAAATTTTCCATCCTTTTCCCATCTCCCTTCCTGTGGACTTCCACTTCACCCTCCAGAGCATAGGAGGGGCATCCCTTTTCCACATCTTAAATATAAAGAAACTGAGGCAGAGAAAAGATCTCTTTAAGACAGTGGCAGGATACACTGTGATAGTTGCTACCAGTAAGACCCAGAGTTTTTAAGTGCAAGCAACAGAAACCAACTGCTATGGTCTTAATGTTCCTTAAAATTCATGTGTTGAAACTTAATCACCAACACGGTGGTATTAAATAGTGGGGCTGCAGGAAGATGCCATGGATAGAGCAGGTCCTCCCCAGACACCAAACCTGCTGGCCCCCTGATCTGGGGCTTTCCGGCCTCCAGAACTGTGAGCAATACATTTCTGTTCTTTATAAGTTACCCAGTCTCAGGCATTCTGTTATTGCAGCTCAAACAAACTAAGACACAAATTTTGGGTAATTTACACATAAAAGGAACGAGTTAAAGGATATTAAATAGTCTGCAGGAGGTCTGGAGATTCTGGGCCAGGAGCAATTCCAAAATCACACCACAGGACCAACAAGTGAAGGCCCCTTTACAATAGAGAACATTCCAGACCCTGCCTCTGTGGATGGGGGTCTCGGAGAGTTTTGTGACCAGTGAAGCCTTAATCCCCTGCCTGGATCATCCAGCTTCGAGACCCATAAGATGGGAAATTCCTCAGAAAGCAGTTTTCTTGATGAGTGGTTTGTGTCTAGTATACCTCCAGTCACTGGGCTTTCTTTAAAAACAGTCTCCAACTGTCCCCACGTGCCGGCTGAACACCTGGCTTGTGCCAGGCACTAGGAATTCAAAGGCAAATAAGACAAGCTCACTGTTCGCCCAGGGCCCGTGTTAAACAGCAAAAAGACAACAGAGATGAAGAAAACTCAGCAGCCCGGACCACTGGGAAGAGACTTGTGCTAGGAGTCCACACACCTGGGTTCAAGTTCCAGTCTGAGGCTGCCCCCATTGCACAGTTTGGACCAAGTCTCTTTGGGTCTCAGCTTCCTCCACTACCTGTAAAATAGGGATAATAGCATCTGGACTACCTGCCATTAAAGGATGATTCAGAAGCTCAGAAGACAGGATGGGGGTGACAGCACTCTGTAAGGACAAAGGAGTCATTGCAGTAGACTGATTGCAAAACTGTCCACAATTCTCCAACCCTTCTTGCATTCCCATCGTTTGCAACGTGGCTTTGCAACTTCTCCCATCAAAAGGTAGAGTCCTTTTCCCCATCTCCCCATCTGGGCTGGGTGACTTGTGCTGCACATGACTTGTGCTGACCAACAGGATGAAATGGAGTGAGGGTGTCAGGCCTCACGAGCCCCTGCTCACTCATATTCCTCAGAACGCCGCCACCACCTTGAGGACAGCCTGAGCCACGCTGCAGGAGAATGAGAGACCACCTGGCTGGCGGCCCACCTGTCCCAGCCAACACCACACATGTGGGAGAGCCCAGCCAAGATCAGCCAAGCCTCCCACACAGCATGCATAAGCCCAGCAGAGGCCAGAAGAACCACCCTGGTCACTGACAGATGGCTGTTCTTTCAAACCACTGAGTTTGGGGTAATATTTTTTTACAGCATCGTGGTGGCAATAGATAATGCATATAGTAGTCCTGGGCTTCAGCACCCTGTGACAGCAAAATAAGTCATGTTAACTTGTAATCAGTAACAATTCAAATACCCCATCCTAATTTTTTTAAATTAAGTAGCACAAAGAGGGGCAAGGCAGAGGCAGCCAAACGTTTTCTATAAAGGGCCAGATAGTAAATATTTGAGGCTTTGTGGGCCATACGGCCCCTGCCATACAGTCTCTGTGCAACTACTCAACTCTGCCTTTGAAACTCAAAAGCAGTTGCAGACAACATGTAACCGAAGGGGCACGGCTGTGTGCCAGTGAAACCGTGTTTACAAAAACAGGCAGCCGGCTGCATTTGGCCCAAGGGCCGGAGTTTGCAGCCCCTGGCCATGAAGTAGACAGCAAAGGTCCTTCTTTTCCCTCCCCAGTGCACTTCCCAGAGATAATCACTGTTAACAGTTTTTTTCCTATATCCTTCGTATCATTTTTCCACACACAAATGTCCTTTAAACACACACACACAGGATCATATTATACCTGCTGGCATAAACTTGAATTTTTCACAGAATATGTCTTGGATATTTTTCCATGTCAGCGCATATGGGGTGACATCATCGTTTTTAATTGCTGCATAGTAATTAATTCCATAGTAAGGATGTAACATAATTTACTGCTGAGCTTTCAGTGGTTTTTCAATATTTTACTCTCTGAGTGAATGCTGCTTTGAGCATCCTCATGCAGATACATTTTGATACACAGGATGGACTAGTTTTCTTCATGTCCTTCATTCAACAGCATTCAGACAAAAGCCAGTTTAGCCAGGTATTATGTTAGGTTCCGGGGGATTCCAGAGACGAAGCCAAGGTCCCTGCCCTCAAATTGCTCACAGTGTCAGCCAATGATAATGTTGATGAATTTATTGAGCATGTACTACGGGCCATGCACAGTGAGTGTGGTGATATTTACACGCACTGTCTCACCCAATCTTCACAACAAAATCACCTCATGAGGCAGATACTATTATCGGCCCCACTTTACAAATAAGACCAAAGCTCAGAGAGGCTGAGTAACTTACCTCAGGCCACACAGCTAGCAATAGATTGGACTGGAATTCAAGTCCAGGGTCTCGAGCACTCTGCCTACACTCAGGAAACAGGCCTAAAATTAGCGCAAGTAGAAGCTCAGCAGAGTGAAGAAAGGACTCCAGTTGATACGGAGAGAGATGGAATGGGGCTATGCAGACATGGGATATCTGGGAGCCAAGGTATGTGATGCAGCACAACTAGGGCGCAGAGTGAGGGAGATGAGGCCAGAGAGAGAGGCACCATGGACAGTGCTGCGTCTTGGCTGAGGACTCTGAACTTTACCCTGAGAGTTATAAGGAGGCACTGAGAGGTTTTAAAAGCAGGAAAGGCAAGATCCAAGTTGCATTTTGAAAAGATCACGTGGACTGTAGCATGGAAGATGGATTCGAGAGAGCCAGAGGGGGAGCGGGAGATGGATTACGAGGCTGCCTCCATCAGCCAAGCCACATCCAGGGCCGCTTCCTTCCCGAGGGCAGCTTTTGCCATGTAATTAAAGACAGCAGGGTGGTATCAAGGACAGGGCACACCAATCCAATGAGACCAGGAGCTCAGGGGCTCCTGAAAGTGCCAAAGGCAGGCTCAGTCCCCAATTTTCCCTAGGATGTGAGAGCTGATGGCTGACTGCCCAGTGAGGGATCTAACTTCGCTCTGGACCATTTCACTCCACATCCAGAAAGCTGCAGGCAGCAGAGAGATGTCTTCGGGTCGCCCCATCCTGGGGAGAGGACATCTTGAGCAGTGACCTGTCCACTTCCGCCACCCCCTCAGCTGGCACAAAGAGGCTGTGGCCCCACAGAGAGCCATGCCACAAGGCCACCGCATCGTGAGTCATCCCAGCTGGTTCCAGCTATTTTCCCTGGGAGGCAGAGGAGCTGGGCGGAAGTGTGTCCTGGCCAGGCGGGAGGCCGGCAGCAAGAGTGCCAGGGGCTCCCAGCCGTGGCCGAAGGGTGGATGGATGTCCGCGTCCACCCCGCTGCCCTTGAGGGGAGGGAGAGAGCTGCTGGGAGAGCCTTGCTCACTTCTGCCAGGCTGAGCGGCCAACGGCTCTGGGTCCGAGACAAGATGCCAAAGGACACTGACCAGGGCAGGGACATAAAGTGCAAGGGAACAGCATCAGAGATCGAGGTTGGCAAGCGTGGAAGAAATGAGGTTGGAGTAAAACAGCTAACTACTTGCTGAGCCCGGACTCCAGGCCAGGAGCTGTGCTAAGCACTTTACATCATCCTCACGTCTGCTGGTATACTTTATAGCTGTTATTTCATTTAATCCACCACAACCGGGGTCAGCTTGTGGCTTGTCTTTGCACAGCCCATGAGTTTTTCATTTTTAAAGAGTTCTAGAAAAAAGAAAAAAATAAGTGATAGAAACCATGTGTGGCCTGCAAAGCCTAAAATATTTACTATCTGGCCCTTTCTTTTTACAGAAAAAAAGTGTGCCAACCCTCCTTCTAGAATACAAGCTCAATGAGGGCAAGGTAAATATGTGTGTGCACGTGTGTGTGTGTGTGTATGTTTCCCGTCTCCATTCCTCGGTCCCTAGAAAGGTTCTTGGTGCTTGATAAATAATGATCAGTGAATGAATGAATGTTTATCATCATGTAATGAGATAGAGACTATCATCATCGACCCCATCTTACTGAGGAGCAAACTGAGGCTCACAGTGATACAATAATTTGTAGAAGTCACAAAGGTAGCAGGTATCTGAGCTGCAGTTCACGTACAGGCTGTTTGTCCTTCAAGGCTTGGGTTTTTAGCTGTAGAAGAAGAGCCCAGTAGCCCAGACGGAGAAGCTAGGACTGCGCCATGGCTCTCATTTTCTTGTGCATGAGACTCATCTCCAGTATTTATTAAAATTCATGTTGCCAGGCCCTGCCCTCTTAGGGTTCTGATTTCATAAATCAGAAAGAAACCCAGGAATCCGTGTAGGGGAAGAGGAGGGTAGGCGAGGTGGCTACCAGGGGTGCGGAGCTTTGGGGAGAAGAATAGGGAGGAATATAAGTTTCTGGTGTGTGGTATGCAGTGTAAACTTTCTTCCTCGTCTCCCTACGGCCTCTCCAGTAAATGATTCATGTTTCATGAGTACCTAACGGAGTAGGCTCTCTGGAATGGGATTCAGGGCTGTATATCACGCCCCCTCCAGTAGAAGACTTGCTATATCTGGGTTACAAAACTAACTACTGTAAGCAAGAAATGTGTTCATATTTTGGAAAAAAACAGACTGAGAGCTAGAGCGTTGGAAACAAGCAAGCTGATTCCTACCGGGAGCACAATCCTGTTGCATGTCCAGGCTCAAAATGAAACACACCGAAAACAGAGCTGGAGCAATTTGGACCCAGAAGAAGATCTCCAGTAGGGGGAAGAACTTTGCCTCATTGAGGACCTGGGGGGTGCTGGAGG
This sequence comes from Lepilemur ruficaudatus, assembly GCA_963574885.1. Classification (NCBI taxonomy): domain Eukaryota; kingdom Metazoa; phylum Chordata; class Mammalia; order Primates; family Lepilemuridae; genus Lepilemur; species Lepilemur ruficaudatus. Next base: position 10,217 of record CAUYRT010017672.1, read on the forward strand.
TTGAGTGGGAACCACAAGCATGAGCTGCACCCCAGTTAAAAACAATTTAACTTAGTTTATTGTTATTCTGGTCTTAAGCCACCCTGTTTTTAAATCACCAACAGATTTTTTTAATTCATGCTGTCAACATAATCATAATCACCACTGTTAAGCATTTCTTCTTTTTATGGCAAAAACGGTAAAGGGAGAGAAAAGAAAGGAAAGCTGGAAAAGAAAGAGAGCACAGAGGGGCCAGCGCCCAGGAAGAGCTGGCACCACGGACAGCAGGGTGGGGTAAGCAGCCAGGATCAGGGAAGCTCCTGGGACCTGAGACCACCCAGACGTGGGTTCCAGCTCTGCGTCCTTGGGCTGGCACTTGTTCCAACAGAGCTCAATCAGAGAGGGAGAACCGCTGGGAGACACGTGGAGATTGATGCAGACGTGCATGAGGATGTGAACACGGATACTGTCTTAGTCGGTTCAGCGTGCGTAACAGAATTCCATGGACTGGGAGACTCATAAACAATATAAATTTATTTCTCACGGTTCTGGAGACCGGGAAGTCCAAGATCAAGGCGCTGGCAGACTCGGCGACGGGTGAGAGCCCTCTTTTCTTGCTGCACCCTCACATGGCAGAAGGGGCAAGAGAGTTTTTTGGGGTCTCTTTTACAAGGGCACTAATCCCAGCATGAGGGCACCAGCCTCATGACCTAATTACCTCCCAAAGGCCCCACCCCCAAATACCATCACATTGGGAGATTAGGTTCCAACATATGGAATCTGGGGGGGGGGACACAAACATTCAGTCTATAGCAGATGTGGATACAGATTTAACTAGTTTTTTGTTTTGTTTTGTTTTGAGGGATTGGTTGCAGAGCCTTGACCTTACACAGCTGTGGGAACGGATTAAGAGGCCTTTGGAAATCCATCGTCTTTGATCTGATGCTGGAGCTTGGAGTCCACAGGACAGGTGGTCCAGAAGGGAAAATGGATGTAAAGTAGAGGGACTGAGAACAGGCTGGAACCCACCAGCACGAGCTGAAACCCACGTCAGTTCTTGCTTCCTCTCAGCTTGGCAACCTCACCGTGGAGGTGAACACACACACACACCTGCCCAGGAGAGGGAGGCACTGATGGAGAGTCCAGGGGAGGAAGGAAGTTGCAGACCCCGGCACCGCCTCCCACCAAGGTGAGCCAGGAGATATAAGCAACAAGGCGTGTGAGCTGCAAAGCGATCTCTGCCTCCCCTTCCCCTTCCAATCTCCCATGAGAATCTCTTGCACAGCCCACTCTACCTGGAAGCACGTGGGAAAGAGGATTCTGGGAAATGTAGTTCAGCCTCGCCAGTGGCAACATTACAAAGGTACCATAGCACTTAAAGAGATTTCTTTTGTTTGGAGAGTTTGCATGAGGGGAGGGGAGTTTTGTTGCATGGTGGGCTGGTTTATTTTTTTTTTTATGAAATAGAAATAAATTGTACAAAACGCTAAAGGATATTTTTTAAAACAGGTAAAATAATGACTCTCATAAACACATGTCAAATACTTTATTCAACTCATTAGAGAACCAGAAATATGCTTACAACCAGGTCAAAGAAGTCAAAGAACAGACACATAAATAGGTAATCAGGATTCCTGAAATAAATTTGCTGAATAGATGCAAAACTGGTCAATATCCACAGAACAATAATCAATTGCATTCTACCAGACATGATTCAGTTGTATTTCTATGGACAAGAGTCATTTGCATTATTATCCGTTTTCTGCAACTTACAGAGTTGTACAATAGCTCAAAGACAATGAAAGGTAGAGGTAACCCAGGAAGGTGCGCTAGAGAAGACACCCAGTCATCTTTTTTGACCCAGGCAAGTCTTTTACAATTTTTCTGACACTATGCTAATAACATTTGTTAAGTACTTACTAACTGCTGTGAACTAACGGTAGGCACCAACTCATATAAACCTATCAACAAGGTCATGATGTTGTATAGTCCCCAATTTACAGGTGGGAAAACCAAAGAACAGAGAGGTGAAGTAACTCGCCTAAGGTCACACAGCTAGTACTAGCACACAGCTAGCACATCAGAGCTGGCATCCACCTGGCTATCTGACTCCAGGCTTAAACATTCTGCCATACCACACCTGTGAACTAAACATAAAATCTTAGCCCTCTGCTAACTGAATGGACCCCCTTTCTGCCAAGGGGACCCCAGAAACACCTTAAAATTGACTTCCCAGCCATGATGGATAAGAGAGATAAAGCACAATTACACGTGTATGATTTCCCTTCATAAATATTGATGAATCCTCCTATAGCTTGTTGAATATGTATATTTGATCACCCTGCTCAATATAAACCCTGTCCCCTTTAGTCTCTTCTTTGAGGCGTGTGTGCCTGGCTTTTGGCCAGGGCTCTGCTTCCCAGCCTGTCGGAAGGGCCACCCAGTGGGTTGCTACACTTTATAAGAAATAAAGGTCTCCTTTTTTCAAAGTGGAAACCTCATTAATTAATTTTTTTTTTTTAGTTAACACACACAACTTGTAGTGACAAAGGCGTGCGGTAGTCTGAAGGAATATTTTAGCACACACATTGTTTAAAACTTGCAGCCAATGTTTGCCGATAAGGAAAGATATGCCCACTTTTAATTTTATTGTTCGTTTGACTTCTCTGCAGAGACTGACACCCATCCCATTTCCTGCGCCAGGTAAGACCACTCCCATCCCATAAGACAGCTGTCCCTAACCTTTGTGGCACCAGGGACCATTTTCATGGAAGACAATTTTTCCACAGACCAGGAAGCGGGTGACGGTTCCAGGATGATTCGAGCGCATTACATTTATTGAGTACTGCATTTCTATTATCATGATGTTGTAATATGTAATGAATGATTATGCAACTCACCATAGGTTGGGGACCCCTGCCATAAATCATCTCTGCCTCCACTCTCACCCCTGCCAAGAAGTAGCTTTTACAGCTAACCTCCAGCTTTCTTGTTGCTTAAAGGGAGATGCTGAGGGTGAACACTGATTCCTCAGGAAGCTAGAGGGGCTTTTGGAAGCTGCAAGATGAGAGAGGAAGAGGAGGCAGAGAAAGGAAGAAGAGAAGACAGATGGGGAAAGACGGGCCCCTTCTGGGAAGAAAACTTGGTGGGCAAACCCGTAGGGTTTAGCGGAATCTGCTCAGGTTCTGCTGAATGCTGTGCAGTGTGAACCACCCTCCTCACTTCCATGAAATCGTCAGGGAAAAAATGGCATTTTGTTAATGTACGGAGGCATTAGGTCTATTGGGGAGAGTGCAGAGAACAGCAGATCCTCCAGGCAAACTGTCAAGCCTCGGTCCATTGCTTTACAGAGCTGGGGTGCAGGTTCATGACATTAACCATGCAAAAGCGGCTGACCCAGAGTAAGTATTAAATAAGAAAGGCAGACAGAGACATAGAGGAGATGGAGCGGTGGGAAGAACAGGGAGGAAGTTACTTGTGTAGACACACACAGCAAAAGGAAATTCCCGAATGACTCCACGCTGGAGACTCCTTCAGAGCTGAACCAGCAAGTCTTGTGCTTCCCGGAACCCCCAGCACAAAGCCTAACCAGAGTGAATATTCAATGTTTACTTGAATTTGTTGAAAATGCATGCCTCCCACTTCACAAGAACACATATAAACAAAAGAATATAAACTGGACACATTAGAAATGCTGTCTACTGGGAGCTGGAGAGGGACAGAATGAGAGGGAATTGATTAATTAGGAATAAAACAAAAGGCAGCTTTGTCCAGATACAGGATGAGAATCTACTAAGCAAAAAGGAGTACGAATAGTAACAATGCTTGGCCCCTGGGATCTAGAAAGTAAAAAAAGGGAGGGAGGAAGGAAAGAAGGAGAGAGGAGAGAGGGAAGGAAGGAGGGAGAGAAGGAGGATGACTGGTTGGTGAGTGAATGACAGTCCACCAAGAATGCTGGTTGGCTGCAGAAAGGAGGTGGGGTGAGAAAGCTTCTCAAAGTCTTAAAGTAGGATTAAGAGTTGTCCAAAGATAAACAAAATCTGCCTCAGTGAAAAGCAACGCAGCATCCAAGGGATGGAAGGGAGGCTTGTCATTGAAAACCCTTTCATGCCTTTTGAATTTTATACCACATGGAAACATTGCCTATTCAAATATAAAAATATACATTATTTTAGAAAATTAGCTAGGATGATAATAGGGAAGATATTTCCAAGCCCAAATATATTCCTGCCTTTGCAGAAATTTGGGAAATTCTATTCTTTTCTGTAAAAGAACCAGAAAGTCAATGTTTGCCTCCTTCCCAGCCCTGGAAGTGATTTTTTGAGAGTTTGGTTCTCTCCCAGGCACCTATTTGAGGGTTGCTGCGTGCGAGCATTCCAGTTGAACACTGCACAGCTCCAGGGGCTGCCAGTGCCATCAGCTATAATGTGAATGGTTTGTTCAGTGCCCAACCTGTTCAACCTTATATGGTGACATTCTACTCTTCCCACAGCCTAGACCTCTCCAGGGTATAAAAGGATCATAAAATTCAAGCTCCGAAACAGCCTCCAGAGGAGCCTCTTTTGTTTCAGAAGGATTTTATGAGTATTGTTGGCTTATTGATCTTCAAATGTGGAGAAAGCAAGCAAGGACTCCTCCCAATGAGTTCACCTTCCCTCTGGCACAGCACTTGAGTTCCTGGCCTTTACTAATGATCCCTCACCACAAGTGAATTGATTCTGCCCACAATAGCTAACAATGGTCTGATGGTTTGTTTGCCTGCTCCGGGAATTCAATTTGAGGAGTGTATTCAGCCTAAGGGAGCTTAGAGCATCCTGACCGCTCAGGATGTGAGGTTATTGTTAGGGGGTGAGACAACAGCTGCCTCTCCAGGGGCACACGAGCAAACAGCCCATCATGCTCCTCCCCTGTCTTCTGTTCCTAGCATAAACGCCTCACAGACTAGGTCCAGAGAGATCCCTCATATGTCCCCAGGAAAACTCCTCTTCCTTCCAGATGACACAGGGTCTGCAACTCCATGGTTACAGAGCCATTGCTCACTGGCAGCAACCAACCACGGAGTAAAGCCCAAACTTGAGAGGTTACAAGGTTCACGGGGATCTGATCCTGTGTTCTCCTTGCCAGTCCCCACACTGAATCAAGCTCAGTTCCGCATGCTCCCTGCTTCCTGGCTTCTGTACATGCTGGTCTCTGCCAAGAACGCCATTCCATGAAAGGAGATTGGTTACATAAACTATGGCACACTCTTACAACAGAATACTGTACTCACCTGCCAGATCAACTAGCCAAAAAATTTATAAGTTTTAAATTTATTTTTAAAAAATAGAATATTGTGAAGTCATTAAAAATGATGGTAGAGAAGAATATTTGATGTCATAGGAGACTGTTACAATATGTTGAGAAAATTCAGTTATGAAACAATTTCAGCTAATGTTTATTGAGGTTTTACTCTGTGCGCTACTCGGTGAATCCTCAAAACAACCTTGGAAGAAGGTACTGTTACTACCTACCAGTTTACAGATAAGGAAACTGAGGCTCAGAGAAGACACATAATGCGTCTAAGATTAAAAGCCTAGTCGGTGGCAGAGCTGAGACGCTAACCCAGGCAATTTGTCTTCCATGTCTGTGTTCTTAACCACCACACGCTACTGTGTCAAGCAGAGTTTGTGCAATGTGATCCTATTTTTGCAAAAACAAAACAAAAAGGAAAATATTACATGTAGAAAGATGGAGAGTGTTTTAAAGGATTGCCATAATAGGGACCAAAATGTTCAAAGTGGTTATCTCCTGAGAATGAGGTTTATGACAGGTGATGTCACAGGTTGGTTGCCCAGGAATCAGCCCCTAAGGTGGAGTTTAGCATGAAGCATGTTAATTAAGGAGGCCCCATGGAACAGAAGAGAGAGGAAGTAGGGCAGAGGGAAAGCCTGAGCTTCCATGCAGGGAGCTCTAGATCTAGAAGAGTCCTTCAGAGTATACCAAGTTGGCCCAAGGTAGCCAGACCTTTATGGCCCCTGATCCATGAGTCACTGGATATGGCCCACCCCGTGAAGGGGGGGGCAAGCCTCTGCAGCCAATGTGTGATGATTAATGTGTCAACTTGACTGGGCTAAGGGATGCCCAGATAGCTGGTAAAATATTATTCCTGGGGATGTCTGTGAGAAGATTTCCAGAAGATATTCATTTTTAAATCAAAAGACTGAGTATAAGAGACTACTAATGTGGTAGGCATCATCCAATCTACGGAGAGCCCAAATAGAACAAATAGGCAGAGAAGGGGCAAATTCACTCTCTCTTCTTGATCTAAGACATTCACCCCTCTGACACCAGCACCACGGTATCTCAGGCACTGGAACTCAGACCGGGACTTACACAATTGGCTCCCCTGGTTCTCAGGGCTTCAGACTTGCATTGAATCACATCACCTGCTTTCTTGGGCCTCCAGCTTGCAGACTGCAGATCATGAGACTTCTCAGCCTCAATAATGACATGATCCAGTTCCTCACAGATCTCTTCCTATACATCTACATATATATCATCCATTGATGCTGCTTCTCTGGAGAATCCAGACTAGTACACAAGGCAGTGCCTGAAGGGCTGATAGCTGGGGACTGGCCACAGACAGCACACCCACCAACATGTCCTTTCTTGAGGAGGCATCTGACATGGGTAGCACATTGAGCCCCACAGGTGATTTTAATTCTCTTGTTTTTGTTTGTCTATATGTTCTGCAATTAATGCACATCACTTGTGTAGCAAGGGGGAAAAGCTATTAGAAGAAAAGAAGTCATCAATCCTTGATCACATCAAGGCCAAAGGAAAGTTTAGCTCTGGCTCTTGAGGCGAACAAGGCCAAAAGACAGCACAAGAGTCCAAAACAGAGAATCACGTCCTTCTGAGGCATTAAATGACTCACACCATCCAGGATTGCTTGGGTGTAAAAATTAGTTCAAATTGCAGCACATGAATTAGCTGGGAGGGCTCCAAATACAGACAATTGCCAAAGCTGACAGGTGTGTGAGAAAGGCTTTGGCCAAGGACCCTGCTGACCAGAGTAGCTGGTCTTAGGGAAGCCTGTGGCAGCTGCCTTCCCCACCTCAGAATGAGAGAATTATAGACTCTTACATGGCGGCCCCAAAGAGCCACACCTTTTGCTCTGTACCTATTATGAGCTGAATGTTTCTGTGCCCCACATCTGTGTTCCTTCAGGTGGATGGAGGATGTCGGGAGCAGCCATTCTTTCATTAGCACTTGGAGCTTCCACAAAAGTGACAAAATGGGCCCAGCCTTAAAAAAATGCTCACAGTTGGAAGTCAGGCCATTGTATCCTAAAATGATCAAATCAAAGAGATCCCAGTGAAATGTGCTGTAAATTCCATCCACGGTGAAATGTGCTGCAAATAACGTTATATATTAACATTATTGCTAAGTACAGAATTTTGTGAATTGCATATTTCTTTTCTAAATTAGGACAAATTAAATGTTGGCACTGTAGTACCACCCCAAGTTCCTCCTGGCCCATTCCATCTTGTGATGCCATACATAATCTTCAAAATGTGGACACACACACACACACACACAGTTTTAGGACAAAGGTAACCTATCCCCAGGACGAGGGAGTAGATTCTAATTAGTTTTAACCAATCAGAATAAGGCATGCCCCTGGCAACTGTTATTGGTTCAGGACAGATCACATGATCTAAATTGGCCAATCAGATTGAAGGGAGAAGATACAACCAGCCATAGTTGGAAGATTTTAGCATCTGTCCTGCTAGTGAAGCATGAAGCACAAAGCCTCACAGGAGACCATTTGTTGCTACTAGGAGAATCAGGATGAGTCCACTTCAGGAGGGCAAAGCAGAGAGATGGAAAGAATCTGGGTCCGGTGTTCTTGACATCATCGAGTTGCTGCTCATTTCTTGCTTACAGCCCACCCTATAGAACTTCTAGGTCTATGTGATTAAATAGCTTATTCCTAAGCAAGTTTTAATCAATATTTTCTTCCATTATAGCTAAACACATTCTAACAAATACATCTATCATAATTTTCAACATACTATTATTTTTGTTTAATTGCCTGCTGCCTCCAGATTTTCCCCCTAGACTATATTCTCTGTGATGGCAGAAACTGTTTTCTTCACCATAGACTCCCCATGGCCTGACAGAGTGAATAGTTCATAGTAGGTACTCAACAACTATTTGTAAATCAATGGATAACATCCCCTATGCTTCATGAATGGGAGAGGAGGGTGTGGGCTTCCAAACAGAACCGGGATGTAACCCTCAGCCTAGCCCAACTGTGCTTCAGCCACTATTGGGTACTTTCACTAATGTAACTTCGTAGCTGTCACAAAACTATAGTCATGTGATGGGGCTCAGGACATGCTACCCCAAAATATTGCACCTTGACATCTGAGAAAACAGTAAAAGCAAAGTCTCTCTCACCTTCCCCTTGCCCTTCTCGCCTGAACCAGGCCATAAAAGAATTCTCTGACATTCCCCTGAAATAGGTCATACAACTCTCATTCCAGGAGTGCCCACCCTATTCCCAGCAAAAAGGAATGTCCTTATCTCTGAAGACACAGGGATGCAGAGAAGAATCTGAACAAACAGGCCTTGCTAAGTTCCCCCCAGTTTACTACCATTAGATCATGCAAACTTTCCACTGTTCATCAAACATAAGCATAAATATATTCAGGATTCCCTGTTTCTTTGAGTCTTCCTTTTTGAAGCCTCTCAAGTCATGGGAAACTCTTGTATATTAAATAAATTTGTATGCTTTTCTCTTGTTACTCTGTCTTTTGTCACAGTGGCCTCAGCCATGAACCTAGCAATGGGTGAAAAAAGAAATCTCTTCTCCCCTACACATGTTTTATTTACCTGTGAATTGTTCAAGTTATTCAAAATCCAGAAACATATATGTGAGTGTGCCATGTAAGTAAAAGAATTAATCATGTGGTTAGCGGTGAACAACAAGTTAAAATTCACCATTGTTCCAGCTACACCTCAGTGCTCTCTGCACAAACCTCTACCATCACCACCTCCAGCACTCAGCCTTCAGGCCACGAGGCATAACCCCTATCACCCCAGAACGCAACATCCGCAATTGCAATACAGTCTTCCAAAATGTTCTAGTTATATGCAACAAATTACCCTAAAACTTAGCAAAAATTATCCTAAAACTTTAACCAGCAAACATATTTCAGTTTCATAGAGCCAGGAGAGTGAAGAGGCTCAGCTTCACGGTTCTGGTTCCAGGTCTCTCGTGAGATCATCGTTAAGCCATGAGCTGCAGCTGCTTTCTAAAGGGCTAAGGGACCCACTTTCTAGTTCAATTACATGGCTGTTGGCAAGAGGCCTCAATCCCTCGCCATGTGGTCTCTCTACGGAGAGAGCAAATCAGGGAAGAGAAAGCACGCACACTCAAGACAGAAGCTGGGACTGTTTATAACCTAATATTGGAAATGACATACTATCACTTCTGCCATATTCTATTCATTAGAAGTTAGGCACCACGGAATAAATTTCAAGAAATCTGTTGTACAGCAAGGTGACTATAGTTAATGATGATATATTGTATTCTTGAAAAATGTAGAGTGTAGATACTATATGCTCTGGCTATAAAAGTGAAAACTATGTGAGATAACACATTTGTTAATTAGCTAGAGTTAAGCATTCCACAATCTATATGTACTTCAAAACACCATGTTGTACACAATAAAAACACTCAATGTTATCTGTCAATTTAAAAATAAATAAATAAATAAAATTTTTTAAAAATAAAAACGTATCAGACTAATTCTAAATTTAATAAAAGAAAAAGAAGTTAGCCATTAAGTCCAACTCATACTCAAGGGGAGATGGCTTAAGCTCCACATCTTGAGGAGAAGAGTATCAAAGAATTTATGGACACATTTTTAAAACCACACTGACACTGAACCCTTTCTTTCCTTCACCGAGCGCTGATCTTCTGGGATGTAGAAAGCCACAGCTTGGGAAGCATTATGCATACTGCGTCATTATCATCATCACCATCATCCTAGATGATCACACCAACATGAGAGAGTGGCCATATTAATTACTATCATTTTCTGAGCCATGTGCCAGGCAGTATGTTAATTGCTTTATATACAGTAATCCTCACAACAACACTATAAGGTAGATGCTATTATCATTCCCATTAATAGTTGAGGAAACAAAGCCTTGGGGCAATTAAGTGACTTACTCAATACTAAATAGCTAGTAAGTAAATAAACCAAACTTTGGACCCAAATTTGTCTAACTGCAGAGGAGTCCATGCTGCTCACTGCTACTCTACACTTCCTCCCATTGGCCAGTAAAGGAAACTTGACCTGTTCCAGAAAGCAGGTCAGGGTCCCAAAGCCCACCATGGGATAAAAAAAACAAAAAAAAAACTTTGAAATCAGAGTTTAAAAAGGTCCAAATTGGAGGGTGGGAAGTTGCAATGTACAGAGCATACTCAAGAATGGAGTCAAATGAATAAGAGAAATCCATGCACATTCCCCAATACATGCAAATCTATGCAGATACACGCAAATATATGCAAGTGACCACACGAATCTATGTCAATGACCATGCCCTGAAAAGCAAAGGGGGCGGAGGACAGCTTTTCAGAAGGCAATTCCTTCCCGCCACCCTGCCCCAGTCTTGACTTATCCTGGTCACCACTGGACAAAAGGAAAAGCTCTAGACTAACGACTGTAAGAAAAGTTGTACCCGGGGCGACATCTAGACACTTGCAGGTGGTGTTCAGATACCTGAGACGAGGAAGGCTGGGCTTACCCAACTCCCAACAAGCTGCTAGATGCAATAAATTAGTAAAAATCAGTAAAGAAAATTCTTGTTTGTAAACAAGTGTCCATTTCCTTGTCCCAAAGGCAAATTAGCAAAAGCTGAATTGGACATCTCTTCTTCCAGTGCAATCATTCTCAAACTTTGGTGTGCATTGAAATCACGCAAGATCTTTATTTAAAATGCACATCCCTGTGCCCCTCCTGAGACTCGGGTGTCAGTATTTGGGGGTGAGAGTCAGCCACGCTGGAAATCTGCATTTTTAAAACACATCCCAGATGATACTGGATCAAAGAGTCCATGGATCACCTTTTGAGAAAACCGGTATTGAAAAATCACAGGGTATGAGAGCAGACAGACCTAGATTTGAATCTCATCATGACTTTTACTATCTGTGTGACCTTGGATTGTCAACAAGGTGTCACAGTTCCACTATCCTCATTTGTAAAATGCGGCTAATTTTATTCTCACTCTCCAAGGGTTGTTGAGATAATTCATTTAAAGAGCTTGGCACAATGCCTGACATACAGAAAAATCTCAGTAAATATTTGGTGTTATTATGGGATGATCATTCCCTGATGAAAAGGGGGAACCGGAGTCTCCCTCACCCAGTATCCAGGCTGGCTCATAAAATTCTAACTTGCTTTTCCGTCCAGTGTCAACAAGGGGTGGTTGTCGCCAGGTTCTGCATCCAGGATGAAGAATGATAAAGCAATTGGCAAAATAGGAGAGGGAACATTTTCTTTCCCTTTTTTTTACCTTAGATTATCTTTATTTTGATAATTTCATATAATTCTTTATTAGATTTATGTCTAGATATTTGATATTTTTGATACTATTGCAAGTTGGTTTTTTTATTTTTTGACTTTGGAATATCATAGGGGTACAAATCTTTAGGTTACATATATTGTCTTTGACCCACCCAAGTCAGAGCTTCAAGCGTGTCCATCCCCCAGACAGTGCACTGCACCCATTAGGTGTGAATATACCCAACACCTCCTTCCCCCTCCCACCTGCCCAACACCCGATGAATATTACTACCATATGTGCTCATAAGTGTTGATCAATTATTACCAATTGGATGGCGAGTACATGTGGTGCTTGTTTTTCCATTTTTGTGATACTTCACGTAGTAGAATAGGTTCCAGCTCTATCCAGGATAATACAAGAGGTGCTGGATCACCATTGTTTTTTGTGGCTGAGTAGGACTCCATGGTACATATACGTATATATATATACACATACCACATTTTGTTAATCCATTCATGTATTGATGGGCACTTGGGTTCTGAAGCTATGAAGATGCACAGCCTGAGAGATGGAAACTACTATGCATGGAAACAAATGAACAGCGCTTTGAAAGTATTGAGCAAGTGAACAATCTACGAGATACAAGCACCGAGGCTCCTGCACCCACACCCAGACATTCTTACGCTGAATGAAGTGGTTTTGGAAAATCTGGGTCTCTTGCACTAATACGTGAACTTATGGACATGAATATTTATGAGCTAATTCGAGGACTCGGGAGTGCCTGGTAAGAGCCAAACTTCAGGAAGCTTCAGCCAGCATCACAAGTGAAAGAGAATAAAAATTTTTATTTCTTTTCACTTTTATATAGACATTAATTTAATAAAATTCCAGAATTCCTCAAGTTGGGGAAAGCTAACAAAGTCTTGATTTTAATTCTTTTGATTCTCATTGTGGAAAACTGACAATAAATTATGCGAAACAGAATAAAAGGATTATAGTATTACATGGAAAGTTCATCGTACCTAGACAGTTTGCAATTTGAATTACTTTCTATTATTTATGTATTATCAACATTCTTGTTTAGGTATGCAGAAAAAAAGTATAAACTTGTGTGTCAAAAGACATCGCAAACTTAGGATCAAAAATGTCAAATGGTATACGTGCTCAGAGAGAGAGAGTGGTTTTCTGAACTGTTAGGTGAACATGGTCATTTTGCAGGTTTAAAATTTAAGAACTTAAAAACACACCTTTGAAATGAAAATCAAGTAAAATGTGACATCTTCTGGAACAAGGATAAACTGTGACGTGGGAAGTGTGGTATTAAGAGTTTCTGACTTAATAAAAAGCTACAGGAAGGAAGACAAGGCTAGCACAGGAGTGTGAGTCC
>CAUYRT010017673.1:0-16332 GCA_963574885.1 Lepilemur ruficaudatus
TGTAGTCCCAGCTACTCAGGAGGCTGAGGCAGAAGGATTGCTTGAGCCCAGGAGTTTGAGGTTGCTGTGAGCTAGGCTGACGCCACGGCACTCACTCTAGCCTGGGCAACAGAGTGAGACTCTGTCTCAAAAAAAAAAAAAAATAAAGCAGTGAAAAGAAGATTGTCTTTGGAGTAGAATCACTAAATTCTCTGATCTTTGGATATTGATCTTTAGAGTTAAATCACTAAATAAAGCACTAAACAGTTGTGCTTTATATTAATAACTATTATTATATAATTTACAATTTATTTTTATTTAAGATCCATTATTTTTAGAGATGTAACTATTATAAGAAGGAAAAAAGCCACCTATTATTCTATTATTCTATCAACCTACCTTACTGTTAATTTAGTTAATATCTAAAAAAAAAAAGTAAATGCTGGTTTGCCTTTTAACAAGAAGCTATCAAAAATTTCCCCCAAAGAACAGCAGAGTGAAGGTAACTAATGAACTGGAACAAATTTTTTAAATCAAAATAAGAAATAATCAGTATCATGTGTTACTACCTGAGCTCCAGTTGCTATTTCATCAGCGGCTTCATTCATTACTCCCAGGGTTTGAAAAGCAAATACGCACAGCTCCCGTTCACACACAGTAGGCTACAAAAGCAAGAGGAATCGATTATAACATTTTTCCATCTCTCAATTCCTAAATTTAATTTATTAACATTTCAGATAAATGGAAAAATGCCAAGTTTCAAGTCTTTTTTAAAAAGGAAATACTATTACTTTATTTAACAAAAAATAAATTCTTAAATTCTGGTAACAATTAGTAAAGAGTCAGAAATGATCCATTTCAGTTACTTTTAGGCACCTGCCCTCAGAACAATTTAGTAATAGATGAAAATATCCTCAAATAGGAAAATCTATCCGTCCTGCTTACTATACATTTGCACATGAGCTGCACAAACAAAAGTAAATACTGAAGCTGGTGATATAATAAAAAACGAGGTTAAATACATAAGTTGTATAAAACAAATATACAAACGAGAATTTCTCTTTTTCTTAGGAAATTTTCTTTGTAGGAAAAAAAGCATGATTCTGTTTACTTGCTACCCATCTCTTGAAAGATTGGTTTTGTTGCAAAGACTTTTGACTTCAATAACCTCCTGAAGTCAATAGCACTGAAATATACACTCTGCAATTACTTTGGAAGAGCTCTCATCTTTCAAATCTAATATAGTGTCATCCCTTTGATTTATCTTATCTCCCAAGTTACATTGCATTAGGTAGCTGATGAAGCCTAACACGATGCAATCCACAGTGCCTCTGCACAGCAGACAAAAGGCATTTGTCAGTGCCGCTGCTCCTATGCTCGCTTCTTTGAGGGGACAACTCGGTGTATTGCTTAACCAGTGAGGAAGTATAGCCTCATTCTGAACATTCTTCATGTTCGAAATGAGCCCATATGCATGGCTTTATAGACAGAAAGTCTGGCCAGTCACAAAGACTTCCGGTTGACTTTGGCCCAAAGAGAATTTTTAGAAAAAAATGAATTGATGTATTTCCTTTGTTGGCCCTAAAAGTGTAGTTTGATTCCATTTTCAGAAACTTCAGAGCCATGAGAGGAAGTGGAGAAAGTTCTTTAGCCAGACCCAAGCTATACATACTGCTATGTATATCTGGATATACGTTGAGCGGACTGTTAATTTTCTGCTACTTTTCCTTCTACTTCGGTGTTAATCTTCTCCTGTTATTTGTGTGTATCTATGTGCATACAGGTTCCACCCTCAATTTCCCAAGGCATGTTAAATTGCTTCTTTTGTTCACTTTCTGGAGCTTAGAGCATGGTATGGTCTGAAGTAAGAGTTGTAATCATTTACTGTGTATTCACTATAGTGTGAAACACTATATTGGTGTTTGCATACGGCAAAACTATATACAAACAAGAATTCAGGGAGAAGATAAACTCTGGATACCATAAAGGGCCCTAGGAATTTATTCCTGTACCAGTTATCCAAACTTCACTGAGAGAGTAAACAGTGACACAAAAGGCACTTTGCTTTTAATAATATTCTTCTTGAATAACCATCACTTTTATATGACTAAAATCCATCAATCCCCAAACTAAATAATAGGATAAGGCTCATTTAGGGACATGAGGCATGATTAGTTTTATTTGAGCATTGGACAATCACCCACATTTACTTTGTCATCATCTAATTATGTGTATCTATGTGTGTACATATATGTGTATATGCATACACACACACACGTGTATACACACACATTCCAGGGAATATAACAATAAAAACCATGTTTTTGATATCAAGTTGTTATCTTAAACAATGGAAATAGAGTGAAATAAAAGACCTCACTACACTAGATTGAAAGGTTAATTTAAAAAACATTTAATACAGGAAAAATTTCACAGATTAAAAAACACAATACACACAATTACTCTTACCCATCTCTATCAGCAAACTTTGTCAACAATCCTAGGTATTCATATGCCATCCCAACTTTGTTTCGGATGATTTTTAGCAATTTCACCCAACCTATTTTATATCTTGGGTAACAGGAAAATTTCAGTGCTTTCTATAATGCTTTCTTCTGCATTTCTGTCTCATTCCCCCCAGGCCTATTTATATTCAAACCTCTAAAGCTCCAAATCACTCACATGGACTTGCCAATGGACATGTTATTTCAAATAATAAACCTGCATTGCTAATGATAAAGCTATGACGATCACTTTTTTTTCTATTGCATGTTTTTGGTTAAAAAGTAAGCCCTTCTTCCCATACTGAAATGTGTAAGACTTTTAGAATGTGTAAGATTTTTAGGAATATCCTGTTACTACAACAGTTTAAAGAAGGAAATCAAGCAGAAATCAGGTATGCCAGAAAACTTGTTTCTTGGAAACAAAAACCAAAATATTTTGCGATCATACTGAAAAAAATATAAAAGTAAAGATACCCATACATTCTTATAAAAGTAATTTTATCTTACTTTCATTTTAACACAGCAACTACAAAGATCATAATGTTATGATTAATTTATATACTATACTCAGTAAATGCAAGTGAACTTTAAAAATAACAATTCTGTATCTTTTGCTCATTTTTACTAAAAGTTTCAAGGTGTATTCAAGATGTAAGATGTAAATCAAGTTAATTCTGAGGTGAGCATTTGTATATTTTTACATTTATTTTTGCAGAATAGTAATTCACCCTCTTCCTTGTTTATCCACATTTTATTTGAGAAAAGTTCAAAATGTCAACGCAAGATGGTACACTAAAAGAAAGTTCTCAAATTATATTAAGTGATCAAGGTTAGGTGTCTCTTTGCTCACAGAAGGCATATCTTCTTCAAGGAAGAGAAACTCAATCATTCTTCCATAATGAAACATCAATAGTGATATTGTGGACTGGCCTTATCCCACACTGAACTGATTCCCATTCAATCCCCACCCTGACACATTGTGCTAGGACTGTTATTTATGCAGAAATCAATGACATCAATTCAAAATAGTACATAATCACTTAAGAGCTATTACCATTTAAGTGTAATGCCAAGTTTTATTACACGTACTTTAACATAAAGTATGTATGCCTAAATATAATCAAGTGTGTATATTACTTATTAATTCATTTTGAGTTTGCAACACATCTATTAGTTTCAATTTGTAAAATACTACCTATTCTTAATATTATATAATTATATTGCCTTGAAGCAATTATTTTCTGTAATTTAGACTATAAAACTATGGCAAGTCCCTCTACTATCAACAGATACATATTTGCTGTATAATATTAATTATTCTCCATTTAAAAGCATGGGTAATTTTTATATATGTTCTTAAGATAAGATTTATTTTAGAAATTTTTGGCTACTATGAATACATTTTTAGTGTTATTTGAATCAAAGTAATTTAAATGTGAGCAATAAAAACATGGTTTTAAAAAAATGTTTTTAAGCCCTAAGGAGTATTTTAGAACCTATTTTAGAAAATTTGTGTTTTCAATGAATTTAAGTTACCTTCTACTGAAAACAGAAATGATACAACTCTGAAGAATCTATGTATTTATATAGAGAGATAAGTATGGTGTATGTAGGTGAATGGGTTTCAAACATTTTTGCCATGGTATTTTTTGTTCAAACAAAATATTTCACATAGGGCCAATATATAAAATAGACAAAAGTGGAGCTTGTTCCAGTTGCAGCATGTGTGTGGTTCAGTTCTCCTATCTGTAAAACAGGAATAAAAATAATATCTAGCTCTCTAAGCTGATAACAGGAACAAGTGAGATAAGGTTTATAAAATCTCCTGGAGGCATGGAGAACTGCTTAAATATTAACAATATAAGGTACCCTGAAGAAGCTCTCTCTGCTACTTGCTTTAACTCAATGTGTATAGAAAGATAAGTTTCTAATAAAAAAGTTTTTGAAGCATATTTTTATTTGAATATTTATAGTTTCTCCCAACTCTTAATTTATTGTTGCAATCGTACTAAAAAAGAAATAAACAGGGTAAATATAAATTCCTGATTTTTAAAACTGGTGTTGAAAAAATATGAGAATAATTAGACGAATATCTTCTGGAACCACAAAACCCACAAGTCTTTAATTCTCTGTATTTACAGTCTTATAGTTAATGTTTTGGGCTCGGTTTTGAGCATTATAACCAATTTCTATTCAGTCTGGATATAAAAAAAAGTCATGTTTTTTTTTCTGAACTAAGTTTTTTGGCATAATCATTATTTTAGTTTAGCTTGTGTTTCAGAACTTAAAATCTAAACTTCTATAACTGGGAGGAGTTATTAACAGCATGCTTTTTCATCTATTCTTTGAATATTAAAGTCAGACCTAAATACAAGAAGACCTACCTGTTTTAAAAAGTAAAATGTGGCATACCCAGGTTTACCTTCATGCTCAGTTTCTCATGAATTTTCACGGGACTGCCTCAAACTATGACCAAATTATAAGTGGGTGTTGTTAATTTCACTCAGCAAATAGGATCCTTAGAAACATCAGCCCAAGGTCCACAGTAAGGCTGGATACACAAAAATACAGAGTCTCATGTTTATCAGTGGACTTTGTTTCAACAGGATTGGGCATCACTCTCAAGTGGGTGTCAGACGTGCAAATATATTAGGGAACCAGCAGACTAGAATCTCATGCCTGATCAAACTACTCAAAAGAAGTAATTTAGGACATTTTCACACAACAGGAGAAGAGAATGAGATCATAATTCTCATATCATATGTTGATGTGGGAACTGGGAAAGTCTATTAACCAGGGACACACAGAATGATTGCCAAGTATCAATGACAGAGGTCCGACTTTGCAGGAACATTAATTCACACAACCACGTGGTTTTCTCTAGCAGAGCTCGGCAGCTCACATGTAGTGCTTGAAAAAGACAAATAATTGCACTGATCCAAGATTGAGGTGTTTAAGGAGAGTATAATGAAAAGACAAGGGCATTAGGAATTTAGAAGCTAATTAAACTATGGTTATTTCTGGCAATAAATTCTTGTTTTCCAAAAACACTTGATGAAGACATAATCAGCATCTGTTTGTGTTTCACAGAATCAAGGTGGTTCTTTCTGTTTGCCTCTCTTCCTTTGAACATGAGAAGTTTCTTTGATTTTCATTTCTTGATCTGATTTCCTATGCCACTTATCTTACTATTTAAGCACCTCTAAAACAGTTTGCTGCTTTAACACTCTAGCCGACTCCAAAATGGAGAGAACCACTCATTTGGTTTTGGTTTGGTTTTCTGATGAAAATACAAACTGCACTTTGAAACTGAAGATCCATGACTCTCTGAACAATTCTCCTGATGTTAATGTGAGTGTTGTGTAGATTCAAAGCGATATGTGTCAGGACTCAAACCTGGGAGTGATGTTTATAAACTTGTAAACAAAAGCGAAAATTGGAGCTCTGGAGTGTTTCTAAATAAGTAATTTAGTTCCCCATATTGCAGAAAGTGGGACATGCTAACCCAGACTTCTGAGTAAACACTACAAAAGCAGAGACTAAAATTTTAGGACTTGGGGGGAATAAAGGGTAAAGAGGATTTATGTCATTTAAAAAACAATCAGGCCTTAGAAAAGAGGAAAATATACGAGAAAGAGTCTGAATTTGGAAAGAGGGAGATCTAACAAATGTGAGAAAACATTAGGCATAGAATTCTATATAAATCCAAGTTTTATTTAATATATTTAATCACCAACTGGGTTATAACTTAACCTCTTTATATTGTATCTCTGGGACTTATTAAAGCTTTTAATGTGTCATATGGGCTGAATTAAAAGTCAATGAATCAATTTATTGGTTAATATCCCTTAAGAAATTAAATATTTTATATATTACTCTTAAGTTTACAGCAAAACATATTGCAATGTAAATACAAGAAAGACATCGAGAAAAAGGAGTGCACCCAACTTAGAAAAAACATCTGTTTCATAGAATCAAGGTGGTTCTTTCTGTTTGCCTCTCTCCTTTGAACACAGGAAGTTTCTTTGATTTTCATTTCCTGATCTGATTTCATGTCACTTATCTTACTATTTAAGAAATCAAAGTAAGTTTTCTTATTTTATTAAATATCAGTCTGCATCACAGCAATAAGAAACCATCTGATAACTAGCTATAATATATTTATTTTAAAAATGTTTTCTCTCTTACAAAAGCACATCTGCTTTTTAAAAAAGACTGCAAACTTCACTGATGCAGATATAAAGTCAAAATTTGGAGTAAGGCACGAACAATACTAATATCAACTATGATATTTTCACCACTTACCCAGCAATTAAACTATAAAGAATGAACTCCCAGCAATGTGTATAGTATGTTTTCAGGATATATTTAATAAATGTAGTCAGTTCAAGTCCACAAGTCAAGAGTAAGAACTCCTGCCCGGATGCTTCTCTGTGAGTATTAGAATCCTGTCTCTATTACTTGCTAACAGAGTAACAATGAACAAATTGCTATTTTCCTCATCTGTAAAGGTAATAATATTTAATATCTACTTCAGAGTTATTATGAGGAATAAATCTGATAATGCACATAAAACACTTTGAAAATCTGATCACATAAAAAAGCATTCAAAACACGTTTGCCATTGATAACATTACTATGTTATCGATGCAATGGAAATGGCCTTGCTATGGAACAAACAATAGATCAAGATTACCATATGAACACTGACAAAGTAAAAATGTTGCCCTTAAGTTGATCAGGCTGAGATGATCAGAAGATTCTCCCCATTCTCATCATAACTACACATTCCCGTGTGTCAAATGGAAATTAATTTGCACAATTATTTAATAATTAGATGCTGAGTTAATTTGGGTTTCAGAATAACATTGTATCTCTGAAAGGAAAGTTGACTGGCAAAAAAAATAGCATATAGACTGTAAGAAAAAACCTCTTTTTTTCATATTTTCTCTCTTTTTTTTTGAGACAGAGTCTCACTTTGTTGCCCGGGCTAGAGTGCTGTGGCGTCAGCGTAGCTCAAATTCCTGGGCTCAAGCAGTCCTTCTGCCTCAGCCTCCTGAGTATCATATTTTCTCTTAAATAAAATAAAACAAATACATCATAAAACCTGACAGATGATTATATTCCTAAAATGGCTATTATTTTAAAAGTACAAATTTTGAAATACAATAAAGTTCTAATAAAATTATTGCTTTCAAAGTTTGTGTTTTATCTTTCCAAATACATATTCCAAAGGGCAAGATATTCTCTTAAAATGGGTAACACAGGCTCTGGCATAGTCCCTTCTGCTTATCAAGCCTTCAATAAGCATTTATGATGCAGAGTTTTGAAATCAGACAGAATTAGGTTCAAAGCCAAGCTTCTATCTATATTTTCTGGGTAGCACTGAACAAATTGCTTAACCTCTACAAATCTTAGTCTCCTTATTTGCACCATGGGAGCAAAAATACCTACACCACACATGTTTCATGAAAATCACATAAGGAAGCAGTATGCCAAATATCTACACACAGTGATTGGCACACAGCCCCCAACAGTCTCCGTCTCTCTTGTTAATCATATTAGTTCAGTCATTATCTTCATATTTATCTACATTTTATTGTTTATAAAATTCAAAGCCTGGGCCTTACCTACTATGTACATATGGTACAATGTCTTTGCTTATTTGAAACTTTAAAATTAAGAGTGATGTCAGCAAAAATGGCTGAGTAAGGAACCCAAACTTCCACCCCTTTATAAAAGCCTTTTAAAAAAGCTGGCAAAAATTTTTTGAATCAACTCTTTTGGTATTTTGGAAATTAATTGAAAACTTAAGTAACCCAAGGAGTGCTTACTCAGGACAAATGGCTAAATCTTGGTAAGAACTGCAAAATTTGTGACACTTAAACCTATCCTAGTCCCATCTCCCATTCTTCTGCTCAGTGGTAGCCTTGAAAATAACAGTCTACATTTCTAATGCTGGAGGCAGCAGAATGGAATTCATTCGCAAAGAGCTGATATTACTGGATCTAATACCTAGCCGGACGACAAACTCAAAACACTTGTCTATATTTCTGCCTGACTTGGAACTCACCCAGTACTAAACCTAATAGCTGGTGTGGGAACTGAAAACATTTATAACAAATGTTTAGCCACCGCTGTGTGAGGCAATAGATAACAACCAAGGCAAACAATAGACTAAACAAAATGCTTAGACGAAAAAGTTGGGGAATAAGACGTTCATAAGGACTACGAAAAACTCACAAACATTACTGGAAATCCAGAAAGCCATGAGGTTGCCTATCACTGTGTGTGTTCTCAAGTAAAACTTTAGAAGGCCTTAAATCTAACTTCTGCCTGACCTTAAGGCTCTGTGCAAGCAGAAAGTAAAGGGTAAGGCCTTGTCAAAGCAGTTTGGCTGAGATCTGAATCCCAGAGATGTGACATTATTATATTCAAAATGTCCAGTTTTCAACACAAATTTATGAGAAATGCAAAGAAATAGGAAAGTAAGGCCCATATACAGGAAAAAAGGTAACAATAAGAAGGGTCCAAGAGAAATCAGAGATGCTGGACTTACTAGACAAAGACTTTAAATCAGCTATTTTTAAAATGTCCGAAGAGCTAAAGGAAACTATAACTAACTAAAGTAAGACAATGTCTCAATAAATAGGGAATATCAAAAGACAGAATTTATAAAAATGAGCCAAATACAAATTCAGAAGTTGAAAAGCACAATAACTGATAGAAAAAAGTTAGATTTGAGCAAGCGAGAACTTGAAGACAGGTCAATGGAGATTATCTAACATAAGGAGCAGGAAGAATAAAGCATGAAGATAAATTTAAAAAGCCTAGGAGATCTGTGGGACACCCTCATGCAAACGTACAGATAATGGAATTATCCCAGAAAGAAAAAGAAGAAATGTAAGTAGAATATTGAATAAATATGGCTTAAAATATCCCAAATTCATAAAAATATTAATCTATACTTCCAAGAAACTCAATTAACTTCAAAGAGGATGAACTTAAAGAGGTACACACACACACACACACACACACACACACACACACACACATCATAATCAAAATGCCAAAAAAAAAGAAAGACAAAGAACAAATCTTGAAAGCAGTAAGAGAGAAATGATTCATCAAATACAAGGGATCCTCAATAAGAAAACAGTTCATTTCTCATCAGAAATCATGAATACCAAAAGGTATTGAGATGACATAGTCAAAGTGCCAGGGAAAGATTTAAACAACAAAGAAAAACTGTCAAAGAATTCTATGTCCAGCACAATTATCCTTCAAACAATAAAGGAGAAATTAAAACACTCCCAGGTAAAAGCCAAAAGAGCTCAGAGATTTCTCAAAGGAAACAATAAAGGGAGTTCTTCAGGTTTAAATGGAAAGGGCACTAGATAGTCCACACAAAGAAGTAAAGATCTGGGGTAAAGGTAACTATATAGGTAAATATAAAACAATGCACATAAATGTGATTTTTTAAAAAAATTTTAAGATATATATTTAATATATGAATACATTTGACTTTGATTTTTTTGCCTGACTTTTTTCTGTTTAGAAGACAACAGCATGAAGCAATAATTATAAATTCGTATTGATGAGTATACAATATAAAGATGTATAGTTTACAACTTTATATATAATAGCATAAGGCAAGGAGACTAAAGTTATGTAGAAGCGAAGTTTTATAAATTATTAGAATCAAGTTGGTATTAATTCAAACTAGATTTTTAAAAATTAAGATGTTAATTGTAATCCCTAAAGAAACCATTGAGAAAATAGATTTAAAAAGTTACAACATGAAAATTCAAATGATACACTAGAAAATACCTATTTAACACAAAAAAAACAGGCAGTAAGAGAGAAAAAGGGTAACAGAAATAGATGCAATACATACACTAATAGAAAACAAATAACAAAATGGTAGAAGTCTTTCCTTATCAGTAATTACGCTTAAATACAGAGATTATCACAGTAGATAGAACAGATCCAACAATTTGCTATCAATAAGAGACTTTCTTCAGTTTTAAAGACACAAATAGGTTAAAAATAAAAACACAGAAAAAGATGTTTCATGCAAATAATAACCAACGAAGAGCTAGAGTGGTTATGACAATATCAGATAAAATAGATATGAAGACAAACATTGCTATTACAGACAAAGGAGGATATAAAAAAAAGGTCAAAACATCAAGAAGAGGTAACATTTATAAACATATATGCTCCCTACAACAGATCTCCACAACATACATGAATCAAAATATTTAAAGAATTGAAGGTAAAAACAGATAATTCAACAGTAATAGTTGGAGACATCAATGCTCCCCACTTTCAATTATGGTTACAAATAAATAAATAAATAAAATTGAAAGAGAAATTCAACAAAAGAGTCCATTCTTTGAAAAGATAAATAAAACTGACATGTTTTATTCCACCATAAAAAATAAAGTAGTGATACATGCTACATGGACGAACCTTGAAAATATTATACTAAGTGGAAGAAGTCAGAAACAAAAGGCCACACATTGCATGATTCCTCTTATATCAATTATCCAGAGTAGGCAAATCCATATGAGACAGAAAATAGATTATTAATAGTATTTGCCAGAGGATGATGGAAAGGAAAAATTGGAAGTGACTGCTAATAGTTATGAGATTTCTTTTTAAGGTAATGGAAATTCCACTACCTGGAATGAGAAAGTGGTGATGGTTGTACAACATTGTAAATATACTAAAAACCACTGAATTGTATACTTTAAATAGTGATTTATGCATTAGATGAATTTCATCCAAAAAATTGCAAAAAAAAAAAAACTTTTGAAATTGAATACTACTCCCCAAATGCATGTATACATTGATTATTTTCATACCCCCTTAATAATGTCCTGTTCCTGATACTACCGTGTACTTCTTCTAACCGGCATAGGGCCTAGACTCTCCTCTCTATATTAAGCATCTTAAACAGTGGAGTTTTGAAGAAACACTGATTAAGCATCTTTGTTACACAAACTTGTAAACACTGTTTCTTCAAAACTCCACTATTTAAGATGTTTAATATTGAATAGATATAGCTGTAGATGGATAGATAGCTGTTAGGTAAACATATGTAAGAAACCTAAGAAGAAACACTTTCCTAATACCAAACTACTTGCTCTTTCATAGACTCCTTCAGAAGTAATACTAATTCATTTTTTTAAAACTATGTCACATTGTGTTAAATAATTTGCTCAGTATTTACTTTAAAGAGCATTTATTTAATTATTTTCATATTTCAAAACTTTATATTCTAAATCAACACTAATATTCCACCAACAAGAACTTACCCTAAGCATAGGGCCATTTTGAAACACGTGTGGCTCATCACAAACCACACAGTATTCATTCAATACAGGGATCCGCTGTTCGGCAAACTCAATTGTCTGAATAAAACAATAAGGAGAAAGCATTCAGTCGAGTTCACAAATGATTTGAAAACATTTCTACAATGGATGGAGTTTTGGCTCATACCTGCACTAGGAAGCCACGGTCTCGTATTGGAATGCATTTTGCACCATTTGGCTACAAAAAGCAAAGTAAAAAAACAAAATAACTTTTTAATTTGAAATATGTATAAATTACAGCCTTTTACTTTTTTCCAAAAGTGATCTTTCTAAGATCTCATGAAATATGAATTAAGTCACTGATTATGACATCAAGATTTTAGAATTTCTTTATTCACTCTATTATGAATACCCTTTCTGCCATTACTACTGCAATCTTTGCCTATACCAAATGAATAGCATTCTTCATTTCTGATCCTCTAGTAAAAATGATTGTCATCTTTACATTATCACAAAAACTCGTTTCCTCATTACTCATTGGCAAATGCTCATTCCTCTTCATTAGAGTACTTCAATCTTATTTTACAATCACATGCAATTATTCCCCCAAGGAAATATTAGGCGGCTACTGAAAGTGGCACACCACCAAAAAATGTATTAAATATTATGCCCAGCCATATGACAGGACATTAAGACATATAAGACACTTTCTTTCACAAAATATCTAAAATTATCTTTCTTGGGTGAAACTATCATGAGGAACATTCCACTATGTAGTTGTTCAACACTATTTTCTCCATGTGCTTAAAGTTTATCTTTGAATAGAAATATGATATTCACATAAAAGTATCAACATACTCAAATTTTTGTAAAATAAACATAATTTTACAGTACAATTTACATTTTAATTTTAGAAATAAATCTATATAAGAATAACAATACTGCCTGAAAGCAGTATCTTATTTTTCTCCATTTCCCCTGTTGCTGGGTGTATCCACATTAATGGTTAGAGGTAAATAACGTACCTCCAACATAGACACATACATTTAGTAAAAGGAAACAAAACTTTTTGTCAATTATTTTGAATATGCAAATAATATACATAAGAAAGGCCTATTTCTTCACCTGAAATTGGCTATAACGTCAATCACTCTATTGGTAAATTTTGTGTATGACTGATTCCGAATAAATACCACCAAAAGGACTTAGTTATTAATACAGTCAGCTCCTGGTCCCACATGTTTCCAAAAAACAGCTTCTATATAAAGTGGACGCTAAGAACAACTTCAAGTGAGGCTCTGGGAAACAGCTGCAAATGCTGCTTCTCTCCACAGGTAACAATATGCATGGGCAAAATTCTCCTCTTACATATAACTGGAAGATTACTCTTAGTTTAATTGCAAGACAAACATGACCCTCCCACTACTCATGTGAGAAAATCAGAGATTAGATCAACCTGCTTAAGAAAACATTAAAATTACACGCTTGCTTAGAAGGAAAGGCTTTGTGAATCCAATTGACTTCCTTTCATTTTTAGGAGCATTCATTACTGTGATAGGAATTTGTATTGGATCTTCAATAAATAGATACATTTATTTTTTTCAGAATCAAAACTGACATTTCAGTGCCATTTGCAAATATCTGGTATACAAAATAATATCAAAAAAGAAAAAAGCAGTAGATTAAAACAAACAACAAACAAAAAACCAGTTTTGCTTCTTTCTTTCACCAGACCTTACAAAAAAAGAAAGATTCTACTGCACTTTAGCCAACATTTAGTAACTCAAGATGAAAATATTTACGCACAGCAATCTGGGAAGATGAAGATGAAGATGGTGTTAAGATACCAATAAGCCCTGAGGTAAGAGAGAGCCTCCTGCCCTCTGCGTTAGGTTCCTTGAAAAGCTCAGTTTTGGATGACTTGGGGGCACTGGAGTAGGACTTGCTAAGCAATTTGTGATTTTTCAGTCCATATAATTCTTCCATTCTGAGATTACTGGAGTAAGACCTGCTTAACAGTTTGTGGGGCTTTAGGTTGGTGTTGTGCTCACATCGTGGATCTCCAGAACAAGATCGAGTCAATAGTTTATGCGATTTTAGAGTGAGGCAGTCCTCTTGCTTAACGGCTGCAGGGCAGGAACGGTTCAAGAGTTTGTGTGATTTAATTGTTGTCATCGCCTGCTCAGCCCTGGGATCGCTGGACAGGGAGCGACCAAAGGTCCTGTGTGACTTTGCGGTGCACACGTCATCAGTCTTGACTGTGCTGGAACAAGTCCTCCGTAGCAGCTTATGCGTTTTGGAGAGTCCATCTTGCTCGGATTTCAGTTTGGATTTACTTTTACCACAACCAGGGGGAGGATAACTTGGCGACCTTCAAAATGGAACAACAATTAATACAGGGCAAATCATGGATATAACAGACCACAAAGAAAACCTGTCAATCTGAAAGTCAACTGTGCTATAATATTTTACCACCTCATTTTAATGCAGCCTGATCAAATGTGTCTGCAGAATGATCACAGGACTTGAATCCCATTATTCTTGAAAAGCAAAGAAGGAAAAAAAAAAATTCTAAGTTTATTTTCCCCCCTCCTATCTATCCCAGAGTCCTATATGAAACTAATTTTGTAGAGAAAACTCTATGTGATTAGGAACACAAAGAATGTAGTTTTAGCAAATTCAACCAATGTTAAAGAAATAAAAACTCTAAACATAGGGATGAATATATGTATTTTTGATGGAATGCATGTCAGTCAGTCCTTTCTTTGAAGTCATAAAGAAAATAAACAGATGCCCAGATTATAGAAAGAATGCTCGAAGCATGGAGTATCCATGCTCATCATTTGGTAAGACAATGATGAAGTTGCCTGTTACCAACCTGCGCAAAGTAGAAAATAAATGCAGGGGAGACTTCACTTTCTTCTCTGACAACTTTTTATTGTGCAGGCAATTGGATTTTTCTTTGCTCTGTTTCCACTGCTGTGTAACAAATGTCTGCATGATTCTGTCAACCCAAAGGTAATACTGTTATCACAGTTCCAAGGTAATTTCAATGAATATTTCTGTATTTATTATGTAGAGAATGCATTTATCAAAGGAAAATAAACACATAGTAGTCAGTGAGATGCTAATTAAGAATCATACAAGATTTTTCATATGAAGGAAAGCATCATATATCAAATTACCAGGCCTTTACTGTGACTAATTATGTCACAGTAAATGATAATAATTACTAATTATTAACATAATTAAATTATAATATAACTTGATATAATTAATAATCCTAATGATGAAAGAAGTGACAGAAGAGCAAAGATACAAAGAGAATTATAAGGACAGCCTTTAGGATCAACAACTTTAGCTGGAGTGGCAAAAAAAATTTCTGAATTCTTTTATTCATGCTGGAAATACATTTTTTTTTTTTTTTTTGAGACAGAGTCTCACTCTGTTGCCCAGGCTAGAGTGCCATAGCGTCAGCCTAGCTCACAGCAACCTCAAACTCCTGGGCTCAAGCGATCCTCCTGCCTCAGCCTCCTGAGTAGCGGGGACTACAGGCATGTGCCACCATGCCTGGTTAATTTTTTCTATATATTTTTAGTTGGCCAATTAATTTCTTTCTATTTTTAGTAGAGAAGGGGTCTCGCTCTTGCTCAGGCTGGTTTTGAACTCCTGACCTTGAGCGATCCACCCGCCTCGGCCTCCCAGAGTGCTAGGATTACATGTGTGAGCCACCACACCTGGCCTGGAAATACAATTTTTTAAAAAATTATGTTACTAATTGATGTTATTTATTAAGATACAAATAAAGCCAATTTCTTTTTACTTGATTTGCTTCTATTATTTTTCTTCATGGAAGGGAAAGCAAAATAAAACTGTAAAATTACATATAAAAATAAACAATGCAAAATTGGCTCCATGTAGAAATATGTGGTCAGCAAATTGTATATTCAGTACAGACCATCCACCTTCAAATATGCCATTTTGTAAAATTTCTATATTCTTAAAATTTTTAATTACTATCATAAGGCAAGAATTTGATAACTCTTAATCTCAAGATTTTCTATGTAAAAATTACTTCTTCAGTGTTTTATGGTAAAGAATTCCAGAAAGTCAACTGTGAACTTCAATACAGTGTTGTTTTCTGAGACAGGACCCAGGCTGGGATGGTTTTTCTGTATCCCAGCTTAAAAGCAAGAGTGGATGTAGGTCCCCTATACTGACATTTGAGTAGATATGAAATTTTGCATCTAAACATTAGGAGTGTAATAAATTAAACATTTTGGTTTTCTTTCAAAAATCACTTCAGGGCCGGGCGCGGTGGCTCACGCCTGTAATCCTAGCACTCTGGGAGGCCCAGGCGGGCGGATCGCTCAAGGTCAGGAGTTCGAGACCAGCCTGAGCAAGAGTGAGACCCCGTCTCTACTATAAATAGAAAGAAATTAATTGGCCAACTAAATACATATAGAAATAATTAGCTGGGCATGGTGGTGCATGTCTGTGGTCCTAGCTACTTGGGAGGCTGAGGCAGA
>CAUYRT010017674.1:0-11612 GCA_963574885.1 Lepilemur ruficaudatus
TTTGCTCTAGTGATAGTTTCTTTAGCTGTGCAGAAGCTTTTTAATTTGATCAGATCCCATTTGTTTATTTTTGTAGCTGCATTGATTGCTTTGAGGGTCTTCTTCAAGAATTCTTTTCCTAGACTGATGTCTGAGAGGGTCTTCCCGACATCCTCTTCTAGGATTCTTAAGGTTTCCTGCCTTAGGTTTAGGTCTGTTAACCATGTATGCCCCTTCTTATTTTCTCCTCTCCTCTATATTATTTCACCCATAAATATTTCAGTATGTATTGCTAAAAGATAAGGACCCTTTTAAAAAACAACCACAAATGCAGTTATTACAACTAAAACATGCTTCCTTAATATCATCAAATAACTAGTCAATGTTCTAATGATCTCATAAATGTTATAGTTTTTTTAGCTTGTTTGTGTGAATCCACACTTTATTTCACATTGGTATGTATTTTAAGCTTCTTTTAATCCCAAGGTCATCTCTTTGAATTTATTTTTATTTGCAATTTATTTGTTGAAGAAATTGTATTGTTTGTCTAGGAGAGTTTCTTACAGTCTGGATTTTGCCCATTGTGCCTCCATGGTGTTGTTTAAGACTGCAGTCCCCAACTCCTGGGCTGTAGACTGTACCAGTCCATGGCCTGTGGCCTGGGGCTGGGCTGCGCAGTGGGAGGTGAGCGGCAGGCAAGTGAGGCTTCATCAGTGTTTGCAGCTATTCCCCATCGTATGATTGCATAAGCTCCGCCTCTTGTCAGATCAGCGGTGGCACTGGATTCTCATAGGAGCATGAATCCTACTATAAACTGTGCATGCGAGGGATCTAGATTGTGCTCCTTGTAAGAGTCTGGTGCCTGATGATCTGAGGTGGAGCTGGGGTGGTGGTGCTGGTGCTGGGGAGCAGTTGCAAGTGCAGATTGTCATTGTCAGAGAGGTTTGACTGCACAATGAATGTTGTGCGTTTGGGTCATCCTGGGACCATCATCCCCACACCATCTGTGGAAGGGTTGTCTTCCATGAAGCCGGTCCCTGGTGCCAAAAAGGTGGGGGACCACTGGATGTCCCCCTGTCCTTTGTTACTCCTGTTAATTGGTTATCTAGGGGAGGCCAATGCCTTATCCATTAGGCGACTGGGGCTTCTTGTTAATTGGTTATCTAGAAGCTTGAACAGATTCAGGTTTAATTTTTTTGGCAACACTATTTCTTAAGTAGGGGGTATTTTTCCATCAGAAAGCATAATGTCTTTCTCTCTTCTCTGGGTTGCTGGAAATCTACAGAGTAGAAATCACTATAGTGCAATATTTGGCAAAAACCTAGTCATAGGATATTTCGTGACTTTTTTTTTTTAAAGTATGTCCTCTGCTGACAATTGAAATCAAAACCACTACGGAAGTATTTAGATATTCAATCCTGATAAGATAAAGCTGTGGCTGGGCTATTAGCTTACAACCATATGTGAAACAGGTCACCACAGTGTGATGTTTAAATGTGGACAAGTCACTGGCTTTCTTGTGGTCATGGGGATCTGGAGCTGAGCTGTTTTCTGGTGGTGCAAGACCAGCCCCCTTTGCTGTTAATCGCAAATAGAGGTCATGTTCAGTGCATTTGTTCTTGCCAACAGAAAGATTGTGGAGAGCCTGCTTTCTCAACCACCATAAGCCTCTGCCCTTTAGGAGTTTGCCTTCTAAAATGAAAGAAAGAAAAAAAAAGACAGTTGTTCTTAACTTCCAAGGCAGTGTGTTACCACAAGGATAAAGTCTTTTATTAAATGAATACCTGTCTATCAAGACAGTGGCTCAAGTAATGGGAAGTTTGAGTATTTCCTAGATATTTAGCTAATGATGTGTAGACAAAAATAGGAAAATATTCCTTTAATACTTATGTTACCCTTATTTACTAAACAGAAATATCTTTCCTAGGCGATATCCTCTTTGCCTTCCTAATAACTTGGCTCTTCCTGGTAGTGGAAGGATTTGGATGCCACAGGAATATGGGAGACATGAGAATCTGGCTCTGAAAGAGTAGTGACTTTGATGAGAAATCTGTTTGTGGCATTGGCTTACATAATGCTACATACAAAAACAAAGAGTGTTCATCCAATCTTCATTTTAGAGCAGTTGCATACACAGACACCTCTAGGTCAGCTGAACTTCCAATTAGTTTATTAACTGTGCGAGCCTCTCCCCCAACTGACAAGTGCCATCACCCACCTCTCCTGGATAGACCTTGTCCTTCTATTTGTCTTTCAATGAATGTAGCTTGTGTAACCTAAAATTTCTAGCCTCCTGAGGTCACGCTTTCATTTCATGTCCAAATACATGCATGGAGCCCCCTGTCTGGGACTGTAAGAAGCCCAGGTGCCTCTTCAAGGACTTCTGTGGGTTCTGTAGAGTTCTTAGGTTTCCAGGTATTGTCCCTGTCACTCCAAACTGCTCCTAGCCCTTTCTTTGGTCAACCTTGGCTGTTGCCATGAGGCCCCAGCTAGGCCATGCCCCAAACACAGATATAGGCAGAAGTGCAGTCTGCCATCAGGGTTGGCATTCTGGCCCAGAGTGGGTTTTTGGCTGTCAGAAGGGCTGCTTCAGCTGCCTCCTAGGACCTGATTATCACTACCATTATATGGCTGTGTAAGCAGCCACTGTTTGGGTTGACTGTTTAATCAGTTGTCAGAGAGTCTATACAGTGAAGTATTGATTTTAAAGACAGAAGACAAGCAACTCTGTTAATAGTGTACCTATTCTGTTGTACCTTTATTTGACCTTGTCTGTAGGTGCCCAGAGAGTACATGAGAGACATTGAGGTGGAAACTGATTGGTCTGCCTTCTGCTCCCGCATCATTGGTGCCAATGTAGATGAATCCTCTGGATCAGTTCTCATTTTAGGGGGAGCAAAGATTATTGTTCCTTAGGTCTGTGGGGCACTTAGCCTCCACGTGATTGGGATATTTCCCAATATCCCAAAATTAAATTAAAAATTTCCCAGAACTTTTTAATATTTGGTACAGTGGGTTAGAATGAATGAACCATTGTTAACCAGCTGACTCTCTTCATTGTATTGTGTAGAACAAAGGTCATGGAATTGGGCCTATGGAAGCCTGAATTCCTATTCCTGTAATGCCCCTAAACAGTTGTTGTGTCACCAATCTGAGCTTCAGTTTCTTTATCTGTAAAATGGGGATATGTTGGTTTGCTAGGGCTGCCATAACTAAGTACCACAGACTGGGTGGCTTAAACAACAGAAACAGAAATCTCCACAGTTCTGGAGGCTGGAAGTCCAAGATCAGAGTGTCAGCAGGGTTGATTTCCTTCTGAGGCCTTTCCTTGGCTTGTAGAGGGCTATCTTCTCCCTGTGACTGCCCATAGTCTTCCCTCTGTGTTTGTGCCCTAATCTCTTCTTATAAGGACCAGTCATATTAAATTGGGGGCCCCTCCATATGATCCCATTTTACCTTAATTGCCTCTTTAAAGGCTTTATCTCCAAACGCAGTCACATTCTGATGTATTGGGGGTTAGGACTTCAAGATAGGAATTATGAGCGGGCATAGTTCAGCCCATAGCAGGAGGTAAGGTGGTGGTTGGGGTACTCAAATCAGTAGTTTTCTAATAATGTTCTGAGTAGGTACATGTCCTTGGAGGGCTCTAGAGGGTAGGGTGGCAAGTTGTCCTAGTTTACCCTCTTATGAGTGTTTTCCAAGGATATGAGATTTCCAGTGCTAACATGGAGGCAGTCCCAGGCAAGCAGGATGGTCGATTATACCTCATCAGGCTCCCATAGGGACACAGGGCAGGTGCTTAGTTCACCAGCCAGCCTCAGCCGGAACTGTGCCACTTCTTTCAGCTTATACGTCGGCATCGTAAGTGAGATGAATTTAACAGAATAATTTATAGCCAGAAATCATCATTTGATTTGAAGGTCTCTAAGGTCCTCTCTTGCTGCCACATTCTATGATTTAAATTCATTTGTACACAGTGAATGAATTCATTTGCACACACTGAATGAATTCATTTGCACACACTGGAATTCAGTGAATGAATTCAGACAAATTCAGCCATTTGTTTGAAACTAATAACTGATTGGAGCAAAACTCATTTAGTTCTCATTTAGTTTGTGGTTAAAAGTGAGATAAAACAAAACGGGGAAGTGTTTGTTAAACCTTGCCTATTCTGAGAAAGATCGTTTTGCTGTGCTGTTGTGATGACAGATGACACTTGCTGAGCTTTCACTATGCTCACTGTATTTTGTTATCTAATAGCTGCTCTGTGAAGTAGTTAGCATCACTAACAGCAGCTGCCGCCCCATGATGCAATTGAAGAAATTGAGGCACAGAGAAAGAGTAACTAGCCCAAGTCTCACGGCTGGTCTGGGCAGGGCCAGGATTGTGCAGGCAATTTGACTTGGGTGCTGCTATGAGCCACTGCTAAGCCCAGATGCAGGTGTCCCTGCTGATGGGGAACAGGGCCACACTAGTAAGTGTAAGGTAATGACGTTTAGGTTGATGGATTCTCATCTCAGTGTCCTCCTCTGCCTCTCTGGCCTTGACCAGCACCCCGAGCTGGGCTTCCTTTTTGCTCTTACAGAAGCCAAGCCTAGAGCAATGTTCTCAGGTGTCAAGAGGTTTTGAGGATCTTGCAATAAAGATCACTGAGTCATATCATGACAAAGTTATTCCCTTGCTAATTAATTCTCTTTCTGGTCTTCTAATGACATCAAGGAAAAAGTTTGTACCAGCCTTTAAATCCTCTCCATCATTAGATGATCTCAATTTTCAAGAAAAGATCAGCTTTAGACCAGAGCCCAGGGCCAACAAAATCTGGATGGACTTGAACAATTCTCTATTGTTTTTAGTGTACTCATCTTTTTGTGGTTAATTTTGATATATGGCAAATGACACTGGTTTTGCATACATGGTAGTACTATAAATCGCCATTAAAAGACATTTACGTGAAAAAGCAAGTAATTTAAAAGTAGTTAGTAACTAATAGCACAGATGATGTACAGATATGGCAAAATCGTGAAGCATGTGGTGAGAAAGATTGGTTTTGTGAATCACTGGATAGGCGGCAAGGTTACAATTCCTGAGAATCTTGAAACCAGCACATGAAAGGCAAGAGTCGTTTGACTAGCCAACCTTCTGGGATCAGTAGCTCAGCCCAGGGTGGGCTTTGCCTGGGTCCTCAAGTGCTATACTGATTGCAAGTCCCTTTGGTGATTTGTTTGTTTGTAATGGTTTTCAATATTTTTGAAATGCTCCCAATCAGATAGGCTTAGGAAAAAAAGTGATTTTTTGTGCTAGGTCAAAGGCTTTGCATTGGGAGAATGCAGTCTAGAAAATAGTTAGAATTAAAAGTGCAAATTGGAATGCTCCGCATGGGGCAAAAGTGCTCACCCTGGGTGGACACTAAACCACAGTATGGGGATCAGATGCCATGGCTCTTACTGTTGGAGCCTGATAGTCCCTCCCTTGGGGTTTAGAAGCAGACCAGAGTTGGGACCCCTCCTACAGCCTGAGAGCAACTGAAATTGAAGGGGCTTTTTCATGGCATCAGTCTTGGGTGACTTTGGCTGCCAAGCTTGCTGTTGGTACTTAAACTTCCCAGAGCTATGTCCTTATTAAATAGAGTACTAACTAAAGCAAAGTGAGTTTGTAGCTCCTGGTTAATCCTTTAATGTGATTCCCATACTAGGCTATTGCTGTATGGATGGGGTCTGAGCTTGGCTAATCTTTGCAGCCCCAAGACCTGTGCAGCAATGGGTGCTGTTCATTGGTGCTTGGTACATGCACCAAATTCTCCTTATTAGCAGCCCAGACTTTGTACACAAAGGTTGGGGATTGGTTTCCAGTGGCCATCAGGGAGTCCTGGTCAAGGTTACCATAACCTGGGGGCAAAGGTTTTATAATAGACTTAACCATTTTCTGCCACCCTCCCTGGCAGCAGCCACCATGCAGCAGTCTATCGAGACGACTGTCCACTCATGACCAGAACATCTCTTTGGCCCTTTTACTCCCTTTTGCAGTGTGTATATAATCTTCACTTTTAGAATCATGTTTTTAGAATGTTTCAGAGTCATGTTATTCCTCCACTCTATCTTCTATTACCATTTCTTAGGGAGGCATTAAGTTCTTTTTGTATAATAAAAAATCTATTTAATAGAGGAGGAAAATAAAAAGAAAAAGTAACACAAGGTTGCTGGTTAAGAAACGAAAATATTTTCGTTTTGAAAGCCCTCTGCCCCCAATCCTGTGATGAGTTGTGTGTACCAAACTTTTTTCTCCACCAGGAAACATCTGTATGGATTATTTCACTACAATCCTATGATGCTTGGACTGGAATCGCTTCCAGATCCCACGGACACCTGGGAAATTATAGAGACCATTGGCAAAGGCACCTATGGCAAGGTCTACAAGGTAACTAACAAGAAAGATGGAAGCCTGGCTGCCGTGAAAATTCTGGACCCAATCAGTGTAAGTAACAGTCGTTTATTGTAACCACAACCTAGTGGTTCATGCACATTGAGTTTTTAACTTCTTTTCTTGATTTTAGGGATTATTTTCTTGAAACCTGGCATGAAATCTCAAAATGGGTCATGATTTGTCATCTTCCCTGAATGGACTCCAGTTGGAGTTAAAACTTTCCTTTTGTTTCTTGTCCATTTTACTTTTGTTTTGGTTTTGGGACCTCTGAGCTCTTCAAAAGTTATTCTCTTGGAAAGAGTGACATATTTTACTACCTGGTCTCCCTGTAAGTTACAAAGTGACTCAGACTTGGGATATTTGATTATATATATATATATATTTGTGTGTGTGTGTGTGTGTGTGACAGGGTCTCACTCTGTTGCCGGGGCTAGAGTTCAATGGCATTATCATAGCTCATTGCAACCTCAAACTCGTGGGCTCAAGCAATTCTCCTGCCTCAGCCTACTGAGTAGCTGGGACGACAGGCATGTGCCACCATACCCGGCTAATTTTTCTATTTTTTGTAGAGATGGGGTCTCATTCTTGCTCAAGCTCATCTCCAACTCCTGGTCTCAAGCAATCCTTCTACCTTGGCCTCCCAGAGTGCTAGGATTACAGGTTTGAGCCACCGTGCCCGACCAATATTTGACTATCTTAAGCTGACATCTTATTTCACAGCACTGAGGTTATAATGCTGTATGTTGTTTTGCACAGTGAGGTTTTATGTGTTCTATCCTATGCTGGGTCCCTTTGAGCTACTTCTCCTTAAGTGCTTTGAAAATTCAGATATTCTTCAATAAAAAAGATTTTTATGATAGTATTATTAAAGAAAAATATCATAAAGAAATTTTATTGATATAATAATTAGGAGGTTTAAATTGAGATCTCAATGTCTACTGCTAGGTATTTTGAAGATATGGTAATGATGACATTAAAAATACATAGTAAATATGATTAAGTGATTACTTGAATATGTTGTCATATCTGTACCCTTCTTTACAGAGTAAACTTAACCCAGCATGCATTTTTCTACTCTGTTTAGGATATGGATGAAGAAATTGAGGCAGAATACAACATTTTGCAATTCCTTCCTAATCATCCCAACGTTGTAAAGTTTTATGGGATGTTTTATAAAGCGGATCACTGTGTGGGGGGACAGCTATGGCTGGTCCTGGAGGTAAGAGGCTCCCATTGATTGGGTGACCTGTGATTTGAACAGAGGGCCAGTGGCTGGCAGATGTTTTGTTGTCTAAATAGTTTTTTCTTTTAAGAGGGTAGAACTCATGTTAATAAATAGTGTTTTACGGTATACATTTGAGGAGTAGGTCCCTCCTTCATGTCACAAGTAACTCACCAGATATGAAGTTCTCCTCTGCAGATTCTTACAGGTAGGCCATATGCTGAAAATATTCTTATTTCTCTGCTTCAAAAGTTTAATAATCTTTTCTTCTAGTACAGAGTGAATATAGGAATACAATTAGAAACATTTATTTTCTTCTCTAAACTGGGAACATTTCATAGTAAACATGTTCCAATTGATTGCAACTCATTTTCAAAAATTGTTAACCCAAGGTTTTCTTGGCTTGCCAAGTTTGGATTTTCCCACTCATGTTCATTAGTCCTAGTTGTGTATGGAAGTTTTATTGGAGAGTTCTTGCCAGAGATAGAACTGGAAGAAAGTGTGGAAGGCAGGATCCAGTAAGGAGGACATTGAAGGAAGCAATATGGTTGCAACAGAGGCTTCAGCTGATCCTTTGGGGAAATGGAGAGCTGGGAAGCTTTTTCAGAGCTGGTCTGAATTGTATCTCTGTATCAGCCAATCAGTGTCTCTGTGCCATCCCTGGGAGGGAGCATAACCTTGGGGGAGGCAGTTCCCTGTAGTGGAGGACAATTTCTAGTAAGATGTGCAGCTGGGAGCTGGGAGCAGGGAGCAGTCGATACTCCTAGCAACATCCACTTTCAAAAAGGGATCTGAAGGGGACATCACTGTATCCACCAAAGTCCTGCATGTTTTCTTCCTTATTAATGGGAATGAATATGTGCATCTGGGTGCAAAAGAGTCAATTCTCCACAAACAGAATTCAGTAACAAGGACAATAATGACAATATATGAATTAGTATATTAAGACACGTCTATTGCCACATTCTCACTAGGCCTACACTCATTTCTTCTGGACTCTGCCTCTCTGAAGCAGCTCTTGCCTCGTGCCTGAGGTCACATAGGTGATCCAGGAGCAGGTAGACACAAGTGTATACCTTAAGAGAGAAGTACCAAGAGGATAGACAGTCCTCACTTCACCATCTGGTGCCTCTTGTCCAAATGTTCCTTGCTCTAGGAGTGCCTGAGCATAGGACAATATATACTGGCTGCCATGGCAACCATGTATGGGGAATTCCTTTGTTATACTCAAATGGGATAATCTGTAGGGAAACTGGTTGAAATGCATCAGTTGCCTTCCTCAGAATATAAAGATGTAAGGGATTTTGGTTTTTAGGAATTATCTTTGTCCCTTTAGTTGGCTGGCTAAGTCATATAACACATTCTCATATTATCATCCTTTGGATTTTATTAACTCCCTGCCTCTCCCTCCACCCCAAGAATATTAGGATTTTATCCTGCCAGTGAAGCTCTTCAGCAATGTTGCTATGTTTGGAAGTGGTAAAGTATTGTTTCTAGTGTCTCCGATTATATCTATCCTCAGCTCTATAACATCTCTGTGTTTTAAACCTCATTGTAGCTTAGTAATAGAAGTACAGTGACCAGGAAATCTCAGTTTCTGCTCATTTTTCCCTCCTAACTCAAAAAGACTCTGCATTTAGACATAGAGAACTGGATTTTTCAGGAATATTCGAGGGCCTAAAAGGGGCCTTCCCTCTGTGCAACCAGGCAGGCAAGAGGGTTGCTCATACTTAAGGCCACCTGGTGAGTGAATGCTCTTCCTGATGAGGAGTGGCCCTCAGGCACAGTACCTCAGTAATGGCCAAGGCAGCCAGAGGGTGCACATGGCTTGAAAGATGAGAGGGAGCCCAGAGCTATGAACTGAGCCTTGTACAGATACTCACCTGCCAACTGTCTCTTGCTTTCTCAGAGTCACCACAGGCAGATAATGAGGCTACCCTGAGAAACTGAATTATTCGTACCTCAGCAATACAGTGTGCTGGCATTTATGACTTTTGCTGGTTGTTTTGGCCCATGCCAAAGTTGATTGTATGAGATGCTGGCTGTCCTCAGTCTTCTGTCCCAGGATGTGCAATCTAAACCAGTCTGCTGGATAGTTACGTAATTCAGTGCCTCCAATAATCTTACAGAAACACAGGGATTCCTGGACTCCTAATATTGGCAGAAGCCTGTCAGATCAGTCCCCTAGTGTTCCATTGAGGGACAGAGGCCCGGAGAGGGAAGCGACATGCCTAAGATCACATAACCCATTACATGGCAGAACTGGAGGGAAAACCCTGCTTCAGCCTTTTCTGTCATCATGTGCAGCTGCTGCCTGTGATGCTATCTGTTGAATCATGGAAACACTGATGTGTGGTTTCTATCTGGGATTGAAGCACTTCCTGATAACCACTACTACACACACACAGAGCTGGAGGACGATGACAGTACATGCGGCACCCTATTTTGCTCCCTCTGCAGCTTTTTGAGGCGTGCTTTAGGAGACTCACACAATAAAATTATGATCTGTTTAATATTGTTTTGCTCATTCTGTATATTTAGATTAAATTTATGTTGCTTTTGCTCTTTACTTGCCTAACTTGATAAAAGGACTAGTGAGAAGCTATTTCACAGAGCAATTCTAGAGGATAGAAAAGTGTTTTTAATATTCCCCTTAAATCACTACAACTCTGAAAACAAAAGCAAATAAAAATGTCATTTCTGAAATTCATTACTGTTAGTAGAAAGCAAACAAAAGCTTTCTTTCATGATAGACACCTACTATATTAAAAAGATACAGAGTGAAAACACTCATGTGATAATGTTTTGGAAAATTTGTGAATACATTTTATTTTAAGTGAATATTAAATTTTTAAAAATCTAAAAGTGTTATTGTCTCTCACCTAAATTAAATATGTATAATAAGAAATTAGACCTTTAAGAAAAACAATATTCAGAAAAGATACCTAATATGTGCTAAGACATGGGCTATTTTTTCTTTTTCCTTTTAATGTAAAACCTTCAGCAGGTAGAAACTATAAATTTCAGCATAAACCAAGTATTTTACCTAAAAGAAATGGTTTAGAGTACTGATAAATGAGGCTGTGAACAAAGTAAAATAAAACAAAACAAAACAATCCCCCCAAAACAAAGCCTAAAATCTTTGCTTTTAAACCAGGTAAAGAATTAGTTTTTTAAAAACCTTTCTTTTCCTCCCAGAGAGAGACAGAGAAAGAGAGAGACCTCCAACCACTTTTTGCTTTTACTCAAGGCCCTGGAAAGTACAGTCGAGGCCTAAATATTAGTATCATTGGAAGTGTTATACATCAAACCATTTTCACCCATTGCTGTTGTGGCATGAATTAAATTTACCAGGTTAAAAAATCATGGTCTTTTTTTTTTTAATTTTATTGGGGGAAAACTACAAAACATTTACAGTACAATGTTTACAATCACAATTTTAGTGAGCTGATTTCCCAAAATATATTACCACTCAAGTTGACTTATCTTGTTACATTCAAAAACCTACTCTGTCAAAGTAGTCAGAGAGTACATACATAGTGCTCCAACTGTATCTACGTACAACCAACACTCCATTTTAAGTGTACAATTAAATGATTTTCAGTGGATTTACCAAGGTATACAGTTAATCACATGAATCAGTTTTTGAGGAATTCCTTTCCCCTATTGAGACCCCTAATTCTGCTCCCCAACTACTTTTCAAGCATATCCCACCCCTCCACAGTGCCCCTCCATGTCGCTCAGATGTGGGTTTACCCCTCACGCCCCAATTCCCTAGTGTTTGCTCCCACCCTTTGAGCACCATAGTGTAAATCAGTCAATACCAATTTGATGGCGAGTACAAGTGGGGCTCATTCTTCGGGTCTTGTGTCACCTCACTTCGAATAATGGGCTCAAGCTTAATCCAGGATAATACAAGAGGTGCTAACTCACTGTCATTTCTTAAAATTGAGTAATATTCCATTGTGAACAAATACCAGATTTTAACAAT